>APFE030909819.1:0-17193 GCA_000404065.3 Pinus taeda | reverse complement strand
ATTATAGACTTTTAATGGCTTTTGAAGATGATGATTTCATGGATGCTATAGATGAAGAAGGTCTTTATGAAGAGATTTCTAAACTCAAAATTTGTTTAGAAGAGAAAAATATGATTATTGATACTCTGCAATTTCAACTGGCTAAAAGGGAAAAACATCATGAAAAGTTAGAATGTGAAATTGTGGGACTGAGAAAAGAGATTGAGAAAACAAAAGCTCTTAATCTTAGATTTGTTAAAGGATCTGAATTCGAATTCGGCAAGGTTATGCAGACTCATCACAGCAGAACTGCGGATATCTGCAGGTTTCCTTCGGTGAAGTTGCGGACCTTTCATTTGAAACTTTTGTTGCGACATCATCAAAGACTCTAGTTACTCCAATTATTTCGGGTACATATGCCTTCAGAGAGGAAGTTCCACAGTTACAAGAGGACATTAGAACTGATCCTAGTGTAACAGTAGACACTTCTATACCTGAAACAACTCCATCTAGATTTGATCTAGAACCCCTTTCAGTTCAAACTGAGGCTACATTTGAACTAGTAGTTGTTCAATAACCTCCATTTGAGACTAAAGTTCATTTTCCTGAACATCTAGAAGTTGAGTTTCAGTATTCAGATGATGTTGCCCCTCTAGTATCTATCACCACAAAAGATATACCTTCTTCGGCTCCACAAATCTTTTACAGACCTAACGGTCTACCTCTTCCACCTAGTCTAATTGCTATACAGGAGATAGTAGAGGATCCCCCATCTAGTACCCCGTTTCATTTTGGAATTGGGATTCATTTGTATCCTTCTACTCCTGAGTTTGGTTCTTTTAATATTCCTTCATTGCAAGTTCCTGTCGAATTGCTTGGAGAGCTTTTGGATAGACTAAACATGTCTGAGCAACCATCAACATGTAGGAATGTGTCATCTGATGTAGTCATGGCAGAACCTCCTACTGCTATTCCTACAATGTTTTTTGGTACACCTAATTCATATTTATACGATACACCATTTTTTCTAGTAGGTTATCAATCACTAGTTGGAGTCCACTTAGGGGTTGCTTCAACACCCTGATCTGCTCCTATTTATTCATTCAGAGTCCCATCTAGTCCTTATTATGTTGAAACTCAACAATTTGATCCTGCATGCTAGTATCAATTTGGGCAAACCAATTTTCAAAGACCGATATATCCTTTAAACATTGGACTGTCGCCATATGGAGAGCAGTATGCCTTTTCACTCCTCCTGGGGAACAACCATATGAGAGTTCCCAACAATATTCAGTTCAAACTAATTCACATCTAGTGGTTGGGTACGAATACTGCCAGAACAACCGAGGATTGTATATCAAACACAAACGATTCGACCTGTGTCGAATATTCCCACTACACCTGCTATTACGACTGTGTCACAAACAAAAGCACAACCTGTTGTGTCTCAACCTCAACCTACTCCTTCTTCCTCTCAACCTTAAGTTTCGAGGCAGAACACTCAAGTCTCTCAGGTTGTGATACAACAACCACTTGTCTCTATAGCTCAACCACAACCTCAGGTTAGTGCTTCTTTATCTGGGATGACTCTGTTTGGTCAATTTAGTGTGTCCTAAATTGCTATATTAATTGTCAATCCAGGAGTCATAAACTATTGAAGTGTGGTGCACTATATGTGCAAGATAACCTATCTCTTACTTTTTGTCGTTTTTGGTTTTTTATTTTGTTTTTGGGTTTATCTTCGTTGATTTCCTAATGTGAGATGGAAATTCTAAAAGAAAGGTATGGATATAAATGTTCAAGGAAATGATGTCCTTTATAATGATTTCCAAAACTTTAAACTTCAAAAGTGGTTTAAAACATGCAATGATAAAATTAATTCCTAAAAGAAAATGAAAATGTGCCACTATACTAGTTAAATAAATAATGAACTATTGATCATGAAACCATTATCCCTGCTGCTGTCTAAATACAAAAGAATCTGTACTCAAAGAAATCCAAAAATTGCAAGTAAAGTAAAGCTAAAATCAAATTACATCAACTCATATTCTGACACCTCGCCAGTTAGTCTCGCTATGTTTTTCAGAGGTAATCATAAACAAATTGAACAATCTGATATCTAATTTGCAGAAAAATAAACTAATATCAAATTACACACTCATACTTCAATCCCTCACCATTAGTCTCGCTATGGCTTTCAGAGGTAACTGATAATGACATGAGTAATTTAATATCTAAGCCAACTAATAAAGCCAATGAACAGAACTAAAATAAACAAAATAGAGCTCGAATTAAAAACTAAGAAATGTAAGTCAACAGAAAGATAAAACTGATTCCATGTCATTAGTCATTGTAAAACTATGTGCAAATTCCTGGGCTGCCTACTGTAATCTGGAACAAATACACTGATCAACTTTTAGCTTAGTGGTTTATTAGGTCCTTATTGCCATCTATCGCTGAGGACGTGGCAGAGTTGTCACTGAAGAGCAAGTCATTGTTGTTGCCCAATATTTAGATTTGATCTATACTCATTATGGCACACTCACACTCTACGACAAAATTCCTAACGCTCCTAGACTAGCTTTTTCCGTTCCACCTCCTCCTAAATCGAGTAGGGACTCTCATGCCGGTGATGGTGTGATTGGTGTCTCAAGCACGCAAACCGCAAGAGGTCCATCTAGTCAAGCTCTTGTTGTTTCTAGTCAAAATGTAAATGACAATTCTCTTGCCTTGAAGATTAATGTCGTGTCATCTAACAAGGGAAAAAATCCAAAGCTACCAGGGGGCAAGAAGAAAGTGAAAAATAATAAGAACAAACAGGAGAATTCCACTCCTGAAAAATAATCTGAAAACTATACTGTGACAAGGAAACCTCCTCGTTATCCATGTTTGATCTATAACGAGGAGCATTTCACGAGAGATTATCCACATCGATCTGAGGTTTCAACACTTTTGAAAGCTTCGAACACCTCAGCAGTGTTGATTGATCCATTTCCAAACCCATAAGCTCATATGGTTGCTACCGATAATGCTTCCACATCCCAAGTACTAATGATATCCATCGCAAACAAGAAAAATGATGCTTTGGTATCGACAAGGAGTAAAGATTATGGGAATCCATCGTCATTGAACAACCGGGCTACTGTTCAACCTGGTGCTTCAATAACGACTTCACCAGAAGTTGTTCCACCCATTATTCTTGATTAACCATTAAGCCGCCAAAGGGAGTCGTACATAAATCGAAATTTAATCCTCATGCTCGAGCTGCTTAGAATTATAATATAGTGGAGGATCTAGCTTGATTTTTGTCCGCTATGTCGACACTTGAGGTATTGCAAAATTGTCCCTCCCAAAAGAAGGCTTTGTTATCAGAAATAGGTGGGATCGATCCAACAGATTCCAATCTTTTGGCCTTTAACCATACTAGATATACACCATAATTACTAGCCCGAATTGCTTTCCTTATACAGATAAAATCCCTCAATAAAAATGTTCATCGAACCATCATTGATGAGGGGGCATCTACCTGTATTATGTTAATGAGTTGCTGGAAAACTATTGGTTCACCACCCTTGTCATGATCACCAACAACACTAAAAGCGTTCGATGGAAGAACGTACACTCCCTATGGGATTTTAAGTAGCTTGCAAGTTGAAATGGGGGGAAAAATGGTAGATATTGAAGTTGAGGTCATTGATGGACTCCTTGACTACAATATTTTACTAGGAAATCCATGGGTTTATGCTGTGGTTGTCGTTGTGTCTACATATTTTAGAAAGAATGCATTTCCCTTCCAAGGTGGAATCACAATTATTGATCAAATATAATTTTTTCTAACAGTTCACAAGCTACTGGAAGCATTCGATTGATCCATGGAAGTTCACAATCACTTCAAAATGTTGGAGTAGGTTTCCTAAAAGACCCTTCCTTAATGGGTACTTTTTCCCTCCCGTCTCCATCTAGTTTCATGGAAGTGGCCACAGTGGAAACCTATCATATGATCTCTTCTACATCATATAAGTTTAAGAAGAGTTTTGACTATTTTGATAGTGAGGATCATCGCGAGGAGTTGCCACCAAGCCCCATCGAATCTTTGTAGAAATCAATTTTTTGGGCTTGTACGGAAAATTTGAGTTTGCACTAAACAAGTGTTTGGGTAGATAGGTCTTTGGAATATGGTGCCTCTTCTGATCCTTGGTTTCGTATACATTCTACAGACGTAGGAATCATCCAATCAATGATGATAGGAGAGAAGCCATGAAAAAATTATCATCATCGTTCCCACCTTCGAGATGAGAAAGAAGATTCTTCGAACGACCTCAATCACCCCTCAATTGTTGATTTTTTATTAAACTCTGTAGATACAATAGATTCCGAGTGAAATCTATCCAACATTGAAGAAACTATCAGTATTAATATTTTGACCAAACCTAATATTGTAGAGAATATTCACGTTGACAAAACTTGTTCTCCATCAGAATTAGATAACTACTGTGCTCTTTTTCGTGAATTTAGAGATGTCTTTGCACGGTCATACGAAGAAATGCCAAGCATTGACTCGAGAATTGTTGAACATGAAATCAAGATGTATCCAGATGTCAAACCAGTATGAAAACGACTTCGACCTATTCATCCGAAGAAATCACTGCCATTAAAGTAGAGGTTGAAAAAATTTTGCGTGTTGGCTTCATTTACCCTATACCTCTCATTGATTGGGTATTGGATATTGTTCCTGTGATGAAAAAATAAGGAATGATAAGAGTGTGCATTGATTATAGGGATGTAAATCAAGCACGTCCGAAGGACAACTATCCTACACCCTTTATCGACCAAATTATTGATGAATGTGCCAGATGCAAAATCTTTTCATTCATGGATGGAGTTTTAGGCCATAATCAAATCAATATCCGTCCACAGGGCCAGTCAAAGACTGCATTTATATGTTCGTGGGGCACATTCACATATTTTAAATTACCTTTCGTTTTGAAGAATGCAGGAGAAACATTTTAAAGACCAATGAATTATGCTTTCCATGACATCAAACACATTGTTCAATCGTATCTCAACGATCTGCCTACTCATTCACGAAAACGAACTGATCATCCACAAAATTTGAGAGCTATATTCCTACGTTGTTGACACTACAAGATACGACTCAATCCACACAAATGTGTGTTTTGTGTTGGTTCTGGTTGCTTGCTTGGCTTTGTAGTTTCAAAGGATGGAATTCGACCTGACCCATTCAAGGTTCAGGAAATTCTTGACATGCCTCCACCTTCAAATTTGGTTCAAATTCAGAGACTCCAAGGGAAATCTAACTTTCTGAGTTTCATTCCAAATTATGCTAAGCTCACTAAAGGTTATACACGTCTTTTGAAGAAAGAGGTACCCTTCAACTGGGATCAGGTTGTGCAACCTTCCTTTGATGCTCTAAAATATTCCCTGATAAAAACATCATTAATGTATGCTCCTGACTATCAAAAAGACTTCAACCTGTGTCTCACTGCCGCAGATACAACCATCGACATGCTTTTAGTGCAAGAAAATGATGGAATTGAACATCCTATATATTATTTAAGCCGTAATCTTAATGATATAGAAAGCAAGTACCCTTATGTTGAAAATTTGGCTTTAGCAGCCATTCAAGTAGTACAGGGATTTCAACACTATATACTCCTTCACAAAACTACCATTGTGTCAGATTGCAACCCTATGACATACATTTTGTCATGTCAATTGTTGGGGGGTGAATATTCCAAATGGATAGTCATTTTGTAGGAGTTTGATCTAGAATTCATCAGATCCAAATAAAAGAAGTCTCTCATCATTGCAGAGTTACTTTATGACCTTCCCTCATCCTCCAATGATTTAACATCAAAAGCATCAATCGTGGATGAGACTCTATTTTTGATATCGTCAAGTGATCCGTGGTACGGGGATATACTGGGCTATCTCCAGACCCAAAGTTTTAGGTCTAACACCTCTCGCTTGAGCACTAACGTACTCAATAGCAAGCCAAATATTATATGATCATTGGTGATACGCTTTATCATTGTGGTGTCGATACAGTTTTATGAAGGTGCCTCATGCTTGAGAAGGCCAAAATAGCTTTGAATGATTTTCATTCAGGTCCTTGTGGGGGGCATCTATCCGGTTATGCTATTGCACAAAAGATCTTACGAGCTGGTTACTTATGGCCCACCACATTCAAAGATGCATAATTGTGGTCAGAACTTGCCATGCTTGTCAGATTTTTATCGCAAAACCAGATTACCACCTGCACCACTACATCCAATCGTTGTTATTGCCCCATTCGTTAAATGGGGCATTTATTTCATTACATGTAATCCCACCTCAGTCGGGGGGCATGGGTATATTATAGTCACTGTCGACTATTTTACAAAATGGGCCGAGGCGATGCCTACATTGAACAATAGCGACGAAACAACTGCACTCTTTTTTTCAATCATGTAGTTTCTAGATTTGGTGTTCCACAGGCTATAGTCATAGATTATGGGTTGCATTTTTGTAATCACATGATGATCGAATTAACTACCAAATTAGGACTATCCCATGATAGTTCTACTCCATATTATCCACAAGCTAACGGACAAGTTGAGGCAATCAACAAAGTCCTTAAGCGCATGCTGGAAAGAATGACTAGAGTCCATAAACGGAATTGGCATCTAATCTTGTACTCAACTCTATGGGCATATAGGACTTTGGTGAGAAATGCAACTGGATTTATGCCCTTTCAGTTGGTGTATGGTTTGGAAGCAGTCTTACCAATTCAGTGTGGAATCTCATCCCTCAAGCTTGCAATTGATCTGCTTCCCAAAACTTCTGAAGAAGAGGCTCGTTTCTTGGAAATAATTCATCTGGATGAAACTCGTTGTGATGTTGCATTGGCTAATGAATCACATAAGAAATGCATCAAGGCAAGATATGAACAAAATGTTAAGCATCGTGTCTTCTCAAAAGGTGAAATGGTCTTTCTTTACGATCGGGATTCTGACAAATTAGGAGTAGGTAAATTTGAACCATTATGGATGGGCCCTTACATTGTTAAATGTGTATTGACAAAAGGAGCCTACGAGCTAGTCGATTATGATGGGATTCCACTATCGCAACCCCGAAACAGGTTGTATCTTAAATGTTACTCTGCTTGATTAAGTGTATTAAACTCATTGTACATATGATTTTATTGCATTTTTGAGTGTTTTATTTTAGATTTGTCATTTTGGTTAGGTAGTTGACTTCACATTTGTTGTAGATGTCAGAATTTTTGGAACCATTTGTTAGGTATGCCGACGGAGCTAGTCGTAGTATGCAGAACCTATCTTCTACGACCTGGGCTATCTTCGCTCGAAGTGGTGAGTTAGTGAGTTTCAAGACAATATGTATTGGTCGATCGACGAACAACATCGCTAAGTATAGCGCATTGATTGAACTTCTCTCTAATGCCATTTCACATGACATATGCCAACTCATTGTCAGGCTAGATTCACAACTCATCATTCTACAACTTACTAGAATTTATTCCATTTGAAACCTAGTTATTCATCACATGTTCCTAAGAGTTATGATTTTGGAAAAACATTTTGATTCCATTCAATATCAACACATTTCTAGAAACATAAACACATTGTCTGATTCATTAGCAAACTATGTGTTAAACAAACATTTGTAGCATTTGTAAAGAAATCATTTCACATCAACATTTTCATTAGGATTTCATCACTTAGCCAAAATAAAACTCCAAAAATCAAAAGTAGATAGCTATTTGTAAAATGTTTTGTGTCCAAGACAAAATCGGCCATCTGACCAAGAAACTCAAAATGAATGCAGGAAAACATCCTAGACTAGTGATGCTGGTGATAACATGTCACCGCCTATGCTATCATGCGCAGGAGCCTAATCCAATAACTCCGTACACCAGTAGTATGGTGTTGTAACCTCAAAGGTAACTCACTCGTCCTGACATCCTAAATGCCGAGAGTGAGGCCCTTGATATGATCCTGCAGCACTGCCAAGGTCTCCAATATGTCCAGATCCTGAAGGACGGCCCTCCCTACAGCCTCTCCTACTAGAGCGTCATATGCTTCCTGTGGGCATGCCATTGGTCGCACTAGTCCGATATCTGCACAAACATATGAGTTTGTTTAGTCTTGGTAACATCAAAAACACAAAAACATTATAAAACTCAAAAAACAAAGATGTGGTCGAATCATTTTACCTATAGCACTCCACTGCTCACCAACTGGTAATGCCAAATTTGGATCATCTCGGAAATCCATATCAGCATATGGATGCTCTGCAAACACCATCTCCTGGTGGTTGAACCACTCAAAAAACGCATCTGAGAAGGAGATTTGTGACTGGTTGGCATGTCAAGACATAAGATCCACCCATCTCTACATCTGTGGTTCTCTTGGTGCTGGCAATCCCAGTGAAGTGTTTTGTGGTTGCATCAGCAGAATTCTTTTCAAAGCAAAAATAGTCAATATGGATCCAGAACCAAAGTTCTTGGTTCTTCCATTCTTTACTTTGGACATTTGTTCTTTTATGACAGGAAGTATCCCCTCACACCAATTGAACACCTTCGATTCCAGGCATTCCAGGGCATAATGCATATAAGATCTATTTGCTAAATGTAAGGCCATGCTTCCAGCCAATCTAGAAAAGGTAAATAGGATGGTCCTCAAAGTTTGATCAATAAAAACCTACATATTTATCTTACCATCTCTACTAGGTTGAGATCCATCCCTACAGAACTGACGAATGTAATCATTCACAGATTCGCCCCCACGGGAAAATCCTAATAGTGAAAGAGGGGCACCACGCCTCAACAAACCCATCAGAAAATAAATATCCTTGACAGCAAAAGGAATAGATTTACCTCTAATCTGGAATACCTGGTCAATAGGATCCCAAGAATTGATAAGATACTACAACAAAATGATCTATTGCCTCATGCTGGATATGCGGAAAACCTTCAGTAAGCCACAGTTTCTTAATTCATCCACTGTGCCCTGTTCATGTAAAGAAATCATATCATCCTCTTCATGTTCTCATTCACACCAAGTGACAACCATCTTGATCCAACAAATATCTAAAAAGAAAACAATAAATGAGTTAGGGTCGAATTTTGAGCAAAATCAGGAGAAACTTTGATGAAAAACATTGTATAAAGCTGCTTTTTTGCGCCCATCGCACCCTACCTTTGAGCAAGGTGAGATGCATACTGACTGGCCTATGGGCAGCTTACTATGCATCGCACCTTTCGATACTAGCTAGGTGCAACGATTGAGGAATGAAATATTTAAAACCAAATGGCCTAGAAAAGTGAAAAAACTTGCTTAGAATCAAGAAAATATGGAATGAAAATGAAGAGCTCAAGGATATCTCCTACCTAGTCCTGATGGTGCAGAGAATGGTCCACAGGATCTCCTGAAATCAACTAGTGAAATTTGAGGGGGAAAACTGCTTCAAAGCTCCAAATCCCAAATTTGAAATGAAATGATGAAAATAAAATGTTGAAACTACATTTTATGTTTATTATTCATGTACTTCAAATCGAAATGTTAGTTTTAGTTCATTTTCTGTCCATATATATGCATTTCTAATCAATTTGATGGAGTTTTGAGCAGGTTGAACAACTGATGAAAGAATCTGATGTGCTAAATAGTGAATTGAACATCTTTGACCACCAAGCAAACTTTTTGTCTTCTTTTCAAGATTTGATCCAAAAATGAAAAGAAAACTATAGAGTCCTCTTTAAACCATTCTCAGACTCATTAAAAATGAAAATATCGTCGAGCACTTATCTTTTCCAGCTCGTTAAAGTATTGGAAATGTCATCCCTCCTGTATTATTTTATCCTTTTTCAGACTGAGGCGCTATTTTACAAAAAAAAACTTATGGAGTTTTCTTTCCATCCCTTTTCAAACTCCCTAAACATGAAAAGGAGCGAATTATCCTTGTCGTTAAACTTGTTAAAACAATAGCGAAAAACTTGTCCATCTAAATGAGACTAAGTATCACTGTCGCTAGACTCGTTAAACATTAAATAGCGACAAGTTTTCCCGAAGGGTGAATTATAGAACAAGCATATGTTAGCCTCCTCAAGCTTGACAAAAATAAAGAGGTATTGGTCAGCAATGACTGGGGAAAAAAGAAAAGAACTTGAAGAATTTATGGTAGCAATTCGCTCTTGAACATGAAACTTTCACTTCATCTCCATTATTGAGTTGGGTTGGGTTATTCCATTCATCGGTCATCATACCATTGGTTTTTCATACCGTCCATCTTTTGGGGTTAACGCTACCAATTCATCTCAGTTTCGTCGACATGTTCAAGAGAAGTCATTCAGTTGAGAAATCACCATCTAGTTAATGTCTCATACACTACAATACCTCCAACCTTCATTTCTTTCATGACCACCATTCGTGAACCTTGTGTCGTCAGTTTGTTTTCACCTCTAGAAATCATTTTCTTCATTTTGTGTCGTAGATGTGGGATACATCAAGGCCCTCCTATGATGAGTCGCTTCTTGCCGACATCAGCTCATTATCCAAGAAGTTGACTTAGAAATAACCCTTTAAGTGCTTTGAAGCTTGCATACATCAATGGCAAGTTTCTCACTTCTGGCGACAGGTTGACATCAATGGCCTTCGAATGAAAGATTTTGCATGGTGTTTGATATTGGATCATGTATTCACACCACACGAATTGTACTATAGTACCTTGAGGATCATTATCATTATCAGTGATTCCTCTCATGTCTGTTAACAACTTACATCATTGGCTGGTAATTAGGCGATGTCGTTCAACTTTAGAACATCCCTTCACATGGTTTGACTTGTACATCGAGCGAAAATTGTAAGAGTTGAAGACCCAATATCTAGTTTCATCCATCCGGGTTGTGATATATTCAAGGATATAAAAACATCAAATGTACAAAGGCTCTACATAGATGGTCATCATAACCATGGATTGCGACTCTATACCTGTAGAATCACAAATATGTATCTGCAGATGACTATCTGATCTATGTACATGAAATGAAATTTATAAAGTTGAGCATAAGAGTGCCTCCCTTAGTTATATCATGAAAAATTATATTATGTTGATATATTGTATTGTAACTTATGCAGGTCGCCTTCCAGTTCGAAACTTCAAATCCTCATGATAAAGCATTTCACCTGACATGAATATTTACGACCTCATGCTTTAGGGGGCAACTGTTATAGACATATTTGGGCCAATTGTTATTATCCCTAGAATTTATGGAGTGCCAAAAATCCATAAAACTAGAGTTCCATTAAGACCTATAATAAACACTATAGGATCACCCACTTACTGGTTAGCGAAATACCTTGCCAACAAACTCAGACCTTTATCTGCTAACACTCCCTCTTACATCAAGGATTCCGCTTCCTTCATAGAATGGATTAAAAACCTAGAAATTAGTGACAATGACCTAATGGTTAGCTTTGACGTAGTGTCTCTCTACACTATGATTCCAGTGGATGAAGCCATAGAAGTATTGAAGAAAATCACAGACCATGAAATTGTGGAACTAATAGGCATTTGTCTTAAATCTTCATACTTCAGTTTCAAAGGAAAAATCTATGAGCAAACACATGGTGTTGCAATGGGCTCTCCGTTATCACCATTGATTGCCAACTTATACATGGAACACTTTGAGCAAATGGCCCTTAGGTCTTTCCCCTTTACCCCTGAAGAATGGAAAATATATGTAGATGACATTTTCGCTAAATGGAGCCATGGTTTAGATAAACTTAATGAATTTTTATCTCATATAAACAGAATCTCTAAACACATAAAAGTCACTATTGAAATTGAAAAAGACAACCAACTCCCCTTCTTAGATGTCCTCCTTACAAGGAAAAATGGCAAACTAAGCCACCAGGTCTTCAGGAAACAAACACACTGTGACAAATATCTTCATTCAAACTCCCACCACCATCGGAAAAAAAAAGTAGGTGTCATCAAAACCCTAGCCACTAGAGCTTCCAGAATCTCTGACCCTGAACATCTAGAAGAAGAACTTAACCACCTCCATAAGGTCTTCATAAACAATGGCTATCAGAAACACATTATCCAAAAAATAATTAAAGAATCCACAACCAATAACCAAAAAAAAAAAACGCTTGAAAACCCTAGAATCTCCTTACCCTATATTAAAGGAACCACATATAAAATTGTCGAAATTCTGGCCAAACATAACATCATGGTTGCCTTTACACCCCCTAACACCCTAAAAAACATGCTTGATTCTACTAAGGACTTAATAGACCCAAAAAATCACAAAGGAGCATACTTGATTCCCTGCTCATGCAGAAAAGTTTATATAGGTGAAATAGGGAGATCCTTTGGCATAAGATTAAAAGAACACATTAAACATATTACAAGTAACAGGTCAGAAAAATTAGGTCTGGCAGAGCACACATGTTCTTCATCACACTATATCTGTATGGAACAAGCAACATTAATTCACAAGGAAGACCATTATTTAAAAAGAAGGGTGAAAGAGGCAATTGAAATTGAGAAATCCTCCAACAACATGAATAGGGATGATGGACTAAAATTAAGTAGCACCTGGAAACCCTTATTAAATAAAATGAAAAAGTAGTAAATTAAATCTAATAAAATAATAAATAAATAAATCTATCTAACTCTCCTTTTAATAAAATTTAATAAGTCAAAATAAATAAATTAAATAAATAAATAGAATTCAATTCATTTATTCAAATTACATAAACAAGGAACTTATTTATATACTTGAATATATAAGAAAAGAGAAAGAATAAATAATAAACAAATAAAAATGAATAATAATAATTTAAAAAAAAAACCAAAGAAATTTAAATAATTATATAACCAAATAATACATTCAATATAATCATCATAATTAAGCTGTCATTTATTAAAAAAAATATAAAAAATTAGAATTATAATATAATAATATTAAATAATTATATAAATAAAATTAATTACTAATTATATATATATTATTATATTTATATATATATATATATTATATATATATGAATCAATTAGGCCGACATTAAAAAAAAAAATTCAAATAATTTTTAAAATAACTATTAATAGCTCTATAATTTCTTGCTCTCTCTTCTCAAAATACAAATCATATTGCCCTGATGATGGACTCACCAAGCTAGTCCAAAACGTTGGTTTCATAAATTGTTCATAGGTTTTTCCACAAGCATAAAATTCTACCAACCTGTATGTCTCTCTTTAACACCATTAAGTCCCACCATGGAAGGGACATAATGAACAATGCTTTAAACTTTGAGGAGATGAGAATTTCCAAAGCTAGAAACCTATCGAATCTCTTATTTCTAACACAATGTAGAGATGAAAACCTCAATCTAAATTTTGCCAAATGTAGCCATCCCCTTAAACGAGGTCGAAACATTTATGTCTTCAATAAACTTAGTAAAACCCTCATCAAACATGAAATCAAATTCGCCAGATTTTGTCTAATTAAAATATCTGAGAAAATTCTAGACTTACATCTTTGGCTACCATCAACTCTTAGCTCTGATCTTTAGCAGAACTTAGATGCCTTCACCTTCGCTAAAGCTGAGAGATTTCTTGATTACACTCTTGCTAAAAAAACCAAAAAACTTAATACCCTAAGAAACATTGTCCTCAATAATAACACATAAGATTCTCTCTTAAATCTTTCCACCATTCAGGTACAGCAAAAACCCAACTGGCATTCCAACTCTGAGTTAGTCCTGGCCAGGCCCAGCCTCTCCCATCATAGTTCTCCCACCTCAGTGTACCCGGGCTGCCTTCCTCCTATTATACATGCACCGGAAATCGGTGTTATACAAAGCAATAATACGCAAGCCAGTTACATGCAAAACAGCATGGATCTACAGGACACCTCACTGCATCCCCTCACATAGCTGGATAGGACTACACACCTGGGCAGTGCTCTCTCCAATAGCCCTACGCAGAAAGAAGTCAAGGATATTCAACATGATATTCATCATGAGTTAAACGATATCTCAGATACAGAAATCAGACATACACATGAATACACTGATTACATGATGTAGAAGGATCTCAAGTATACGCAATCAAACAATGATTACATGGATCCTCTTGAGACAGCACAGGTTGTATCAGCTTCACGTAATCCAGACAGCTCCACCTTCACTGCTACGTACAGCAATTACCTCCCATCCAGTGCCCATTTAAATAACTCAACGCAGAAAACTAATGAAGCTCCCCACGCAGCTGCCGCTAACTACAACTCGATGAATTCGGTCAGCAACTCAATTAGAAAATAAACCGTAATTAATCTCTCACAGCTAGCATTAGATGATAACCTGAAATTGCTTCTAGAGAAAGGTTTAAATTTTGCTTTATCTCCAACCAAAATTCCTATAAATGACATCATAAGCAACATTGAAGTGATTATAAAAAACACTGACCAAGATGCTGCAAAAGAAATAAGACATGACGTTTCCAGAATTCTCAGAAATGCCAGACCTCCTCCTAGCAACATATCCAAGGAAGAAGCCAAAGCTTTAAAAAACATCAAGAATAACAAAAACATTATTATCTTAAAAGTTGACAAAAGAAATGCCACTGTTATTATGGATAGGAAAGATTATGATTATAAAATGGAAGAACACCTAAACAAGAGTGGCTGCTATAGAGTTCTTAACAAGGACCCTAGCAGCAAAATCCTTTGCCAAGTAAGTAACAAAATTAAAAACTCCTCTCTTGATTCTACTATTAAGAACAAATTAATACCTAATAATGCCATTATCCCTAGAATTTATTGAGTGCCAAAAATCCATAAAACTGAAGTTCCATTAAGACCTATGGTAAACGCTATAGGATCACCCACTTACTGGTTAGCGAAATACCTTGCCAACAAACTCATACCTTTATCTGCTAACACTCCCTCTTACATCAAGGATTCCGCTTCCTTCATAGAATGGATTAAAAACCTAGAAATTAGTGACAATGACCTAATGGTTAGCTTTGACGTAGTGTCTCTCTACACTATGATTCCAGTGGATGAAGCCATAGAAGTATTGAACAAAATCACAGACCATGAAACTGTGGAACTAATAGGCATTTGCCTTAAATCTTCGTACTTCAGTTTCAAAGGAAAAATCTATGAGCAAACACATGGTGTTGCAATGGGCTCTCTGTTATCACCATTGATTGCTAACTTATACATGGAACACTTTGAGCAAATGGCCCTTAGGTCTTTCCCCTTTACCCCTGAAGAATGGAAAAGATATGTAGATGACATTTTCGCTAAATGGAGCCATGGTTTAGATAAACTTAATGAATTTTTATCTCATATAAACAGCCTCTCTAAACACATAAAATTCACTATTGAAATTGAAAAAGACAACCAGCTCCCCTTCTTAGATGCCCTCCTTACCAAGAAAAATGGTAAACTAAGCCACCAGGTCTTGAGGAAACAGACACACACTGACAAATATCTTCATTCAAACTCCCACCACCATCTGAAACAAAAAGTACATGCCATCAAAACCCTAGCCACCAGAGCTTCCAGAATCTCTGACCCTAAACATCTAGAAGAAGAACTTAACCTTCTCCATAAGGTCTTCATAATGGCTATCAGAAACACATTATCCAAAAAAAAATTAAAGAATCCCCAACCAATAACCAAAAAAGAAAAACTCTTGAAAACCCTATAATCTCCTTACCCTATATTAAAGGAACCACAGATAAAATTGCCAGAATTCTAGCCAAACATAACATCATGGTTTCCCTTACACCCCCTAACACCCTAAAAAACATGCTTGATTCTGCTAAGGACTTAATAGACCCAAAAACTCACAAAGGAGTATACTCGATTCCCTGCTCATGCGGAAAAGTTTATATAGGTGAAACAGGGAGATCCTTTGGCACAAGATTTAAAGAACGCATTAATGATATTACAAGAAACAGGTCAGAAAAATCAGGTCCGACAAGCACCCATGTTCTTCCTCACAATATATCTGTATGGAACAAGCAAAATTAATTCACAAGGAAGACCATTATTTAAAAAGAAGGGTGAAAGAGGCAATTGAAATTGAGAAATCCTCCAACAACATGAATAGGGATGATAGACTAAAATTAAGTAGCACCTAGAAACCCTTATTAAATAAAATAAAAAAACAGAAATTAAATCTAATAAAATAATAAATAAATAATCTATCTAAACTCTCTTTTATAAAAATGTTTAATAAGTCAAAAAATAAATAAATAAATAGAAATTCATTAATTCAATTCAAAATATACATAACAAGAATTATTTATATTAACATAGAATGATAAAAAAAAAGGAAGGAATAATAAATTGATAAAAATAAATGATTAATAATAATATTAATAATAATTAAAAAAAACAAAAAAAAAAATTTAATTAATTAAATAAAATAATAATAATCAATAATATTAAATAACATATAAATAAAATTAGTTAATTAAATAATATATTATATATAATATATACTTATATATATATGTATATATTATATATATATATTGAATTAATAAACTATGAATCAATTAGGCGACATAAAAAAATATATATATATTTCAAATAATAACTATTAATAGCTCTATAGTTTTTCGCTCTCTCTTCTCAAAATACAAATCACACTGCCTTGATGATGGACTCACCAAGCTAGTCCGAAATGTTGGTTTCATAAATTGTTCACAGGTTTTTCCACAAGCATAAAATTTTACCAACTTGTATGTCTCTCTTTAACACCCAAACTTATATGTCAATGGTTAGGGTTCATCAACCCCTAAGAGAGTTGTTTCATACCCTAAAGGAACATAGTCATCTGAATACATCGTTCCCTAAAAGTTCCATCTGAGAAACCATCTAGAAATTCCCTAGATTGAACTACACTAACTGCTCCACTGGCAATGTGTGATGCATACTGAGTGATACACTGCGAAGGTGTGATGCATACTGTTTAGGCCTTCTATAGGGTGTGATGGGCAGGGATGGACAAATGTTTGGGACATTTGTCAGTTGATTGCTCATGGAATCTTCTACAAACTTCCCCTATGCCACTTGCCTCTCTAAATTCGCCCAAGGATGAATAAGGGATCTAAGAAAATATCCAATCCCTTCTCTTGTGGAACCCATTGTAACAAGTGGAATGACAC
>APFE030909818.1:0-17245 GCA_000404065.3 Pinus taeda | reverse complement strand
GGGTAGATCTGAAATGTCATTCTCCCTTTCATCATTTTCAGCCATATTATCTTCAACCTGCTGCAAAGTCTCCTGAGCATCTTGATAGGTATCCTCTAGGTTCTCTTCATGTTGCTGAAATGGATTCTCATACAGAGCCTCCATGATCTCATCATCCATGAAATTATCATCTTTGTAATATTTCTCAAGGCTTTCAATAAAAGTAGAAGCATGTTTGCAACAGTCATGAACTAAATTTAATGATGGATAAGATGCTTGATATCTTTCAATGAACAGGGCATGAAAATATTTTAAACAATAAATACAGGCCAGTGGCAAATTTTCATACCAAGATTGGGCTTCACCTTCTAGTGTGGCCAGGAATGTCTTCATCAAGCAATCTTCAGGAAAATCCACCTTCAACTTGTGAATATGCATATGAAATCTAACCAGGTGTAAAGCAGCATCTTTCTTACCATCATTGTTAAACGTAGGCAGATTCCTTGACCAATCTACCTTGGGCATCTTATTCGGAAAACCTGGAATGTGATCTTGGCTCATGGGAGTGTATCTTCTCATGATTCGGTCCATCTTGAAAATCTCACAGTTGCTGATCTCGCTACAGTGAAGTCACCATGAAGCATCAATTTCTGGATTGTTTAGTGAATGGAGTCGCCAGGTGAATGATTTCAGCCTTATGATATCTGACCGTTGTTCACCATCAACCATCAGATCGAAACTTGATACATGTACTGGGGAAATTTATAAGTTAAGTGTTACGATTACAAGCTAGACCAGAGATTGACTGAAGCAGCATTTATCTACTATGCAATCACAGAGAAATGTGTAGTTCGAAGGCTACCTGGTGTGACTTCAGACTCCGTCTATAGCTATAAATTAAATAACACTAACAAGCAAACCAGTTCTTCCCTAGTATTGTCACCACTATGTTAGCGCTCAAATCTACCTTAGGCTGAAATAAGGTAAAACGCAAGGCTACATCAAACCACGCTCAGCCTCGTAGCTAGCCCTACGAGGACAGGGGAGGGCTCTCTCCAAGTCAATCTCAGCAAAAGGTAATCAATGAGGTTGAGATGACTGAATTGATGACTAATTTTACGCTAGGTATGAAGTACAAGGACTTTGAAATTGATTTTTTTAGGTTTTGTTGAATTCAAGGGAAAGGCAATTTTGGGTGCGGGGATGAGGCACAGTTTTTGCAGAGGTCTACTTGGGGAAATATAGGGGATTTTTTTGATGCCTTTAAAGTGATTGAATGAATATATCTTACTGGTGAGAGGTTAAGGAGAGAAAGAAACTTTCAAGGATTCTCCCTAAACAAATGAAAACATGGAAAATTAAACAAACTTAAAGGTGGAGCATAGCAAATTATGAATTCTACCTTAACACTTCATTTGTTCAATTGCAGAAGATAAGAGAAGGAAAGCGATGCACATAAACAACTTACAAATACTGAAAGAAGCACACCATCAACACATAAAGCCACGTGAATCCCAAATAGTGCTGCAAAACCCTGGTCTTTCCTTTGCAAAAAATGTAGATAAGATATGTACAATGGAGTGTCAAGCTATTCCCAAGAGTCCAACCCTGAAAATGACTAAGAAAATAAATAATATAGGAAAGCCAACCCATTCCCTTGCCTCTAGGGGTCTAGCTCATCATCCTAGGAGCTATTTCAACCAACTCTAAACAAAGCACTACAATCTAGGCAGTCAAAACAACTTGCCTTTATAAGCTAGGAAACCAATTCATTCATTAAATTTTCACCTTTTAGTGAATGAATCTACTAGAATAAGTAACTAAGTGTCAAAATAACATGATGTTTCATTAATTACACCAAGAGGAGCGAAAACATCACATCACAAGTCAAAACTGGTCAAACTGGCTTCATTTCCTGAGCTGAAGAATGAAAACTGGACCAAAAATTGTATGCGTAGCGCCCTTGATCCCTATGCATAACGCAAAATTCGTCCTATTTTTTGGGCACTTCTCGACATCCAAATTGAGCTCAAGATAGCTCGTTGGAAGGCTCAGGATGTCTACTTTCCAACCCAAGTGGGATTTTTCAATTCGAGGCTCATTCGCCCCATAAAAACTATATTCTCCCAGAGTTACTTCCTGTTGTTGGAAAAGGTAGCAGAAAGGTGATTTTCATGATGTTTTTGTGGCTTTTGGTAACCCAAAACTTGATGAAATGCTTTGGCAATAGCTGAAAATGTATAATTCATCATGAAAAATCCAAAACTACAAGTCGTTTGTGATTTGTACCTCCCAATCTTATGGGTCGCGCGCTACGCGTTGAGCCAAAAAAACTGTTTTGCAAGCCAAAAATTTCAAAATGACAAAATTTTCTCCGAATTTGCTCAAATTCCGAGTGAAGACCCTCTATCATGTGTTGTGCCCCGCCAATGAAGCCTCGGCCAAAATTTGGAGTGGATCGGGATTTTTCCATTGTTTTAGCACTTTGCTCAAACACCTCTTTAGGATTTTCATTTTCGCTTTGCAAACATGCCTGTGGGCCCAATAGTGAGTTTTCATATGACGAAGCATGTCCTTGTCTCTGTTTTCCTTCGCCAACAACTTCTCCAAATGAGTGTTCACCCAGATGAGCATTTATTCTCGATCAATAGGTGTCAAATCACCAGGTCTCTTTCGGGCCAATTCTCGGTCTTCCCGAATTTTCCGCAGCTCATAAAGTGTATGCTCATCTTCCAACTGTTTGTTGCACTACTCCAAGTAGTTGATCACCCACTTAGCCATCTGTAATTTCTTTTGTAGTGACTCATTCTCATCCCTTTGCTCTCGGATGATCTCCTTTAGCTCCGAGCTAGGAGAGCTAGCATCAACATCAATGATATCCGTGTCCTGACCTCCTGAAGGACCCTCATCAAACATGGGCCTCTTGACCGTATCGTGGATCTGTACCTCTGCTGAAGAAGAAGGCGAGACCCCTTCCACTTCATGTGGAGATAATACTCGCTGTGCTGATGAAGTCAACGAGACCCCTTCCACCTCGGGTGGAGATAATACTCGTCATGCAGATGCAAATAATGCCCTGTAGCCTTGTTGATATGTCATATACATTGGAGCATTTACGTGCTCGACCTTGGGCATGTCAAACTGCTGTAAAGGCTCTCCCTCATCATGAACTATCTTTGGGGGTGGCATTTCTAGGGGTGGTTGAGGTGCTGTGAAAAAGTCGTGAGAAAAAAAATCCTCCCACGTATTGCCCTGTTGTGCCAACTGATGTACCACTACGATCTTGGTCACTGCGTAATGGTAAATATTGTTGTGCTGTTGTGCCGGAGTCTTCCTTTGTACTAAACCAACCATCCTCTCTATGTTGTGAAACATAAAGTATGGAATGTTCATCAGACGTACCCTTGTAAAATGCATCAACAAACGGACATGGTACACATAAAGACGCGAGAATCTGCCCTCACAACTGAAATACCGAATGATGAGTTTCATCAAAGGTGAAAACCGATCATTCAGGTAGTGGAAAGAAAAAACTTTGCTCAAGTGCCTCATATACCCAGGTTTAATATATGGCTCATAATATGATTTCTCTAGCTGCTGACGCTTATTCCATTGCTCCTCGATATTTGGTATCCCAATGGCCTCTGCAATAGTCTTTGGTGACAAAATGAAATTAACTCCAGCGAGGTTTACATGGCCATCATGTAAATTAAGAACAAAAAACCGAGCTAATTCACGATGATGCTGAAATTGTGAAAATATCTCACAAAAATGATAGCATGACTGATGGTGAAAACAATCCATGGCAAGTGGGCAAGCCTGCAATTGTACCATAGAAGTGGGCTCTTCTCTAAGATGTTTACCACCTTTGCCACCTCTGCGAGGCCTTTGTGGCACATTTCCCTCTGTTGTGGAATCACTGTCATTTTACTGCTCATACACTGACTCTCTGTCTAACATGGCTTTGAAAACACAATAACTGCAATAGGAGGTATGCAATATGTACGTTGTAGGTGTGGTGAAATCACAATTTCAATACATACTCAAAAACCCAACCGAAACATCATAAGACCTATACCATAATGGACATTTTGTTTGGTGTATTTGGGAATGAAACAGTCACAAGGAAAGTTTGACAAACGGAAAAGGGTATGAAGTGTTGTTGGCTCAAAGCTTTCAAATGGGCATGGAGCTATGTTTCACCAAGGAAAGGCAGAAAAATCTTCATTACCCATATGTCCTTTAATACCCTTAAAAAGGATTTTGATAGGGGCCTAGGGTTTCATTCGATTTCTTACACCCAACACATCACCTCCTCTCTTCAAACACACTATAAACAATATCAAATTGATTGAATCAGTTATAGAACACCTACTTGCAGCTTTGGAGGTGATTAGACACGATCTGGGCACATAAATATAAGCAAATTGTGTGCTAGACTGAGTGCATAGCACGCTATCCCAGTGCGTAGCGCACAGCCTGATGCGTAGCACCTGTGTATTTTTACAAAGGACACGCTCACCCAATGCATAGCGCACCGCCCGGTGCCTAGCGCATAGATTCAATGCATAGCGCACCCTCCAACATTGTCCACCAGCATGCAATTCGTGGTTTTGGCCTTCAAATTCTTAGGCACGATGTTGCTTTGGGAATTTGAGTGCAAATGAACTTGTTGTCCCTATTTATAAGAAAACAAAATATCTCATTTGAATTAAATCAATTCAAAAACCCACTTTGTAAGGTTTGGCACTTTTCACTTTTGGTCTTTAAATAGACACTACTTTTTTGATTTTTTATAATTTGCTGAGGTTTGGACTAATGTTCTTCGTTGATTTTTTGCAGGGATGGCTGTGATATGATCTGGAAAAGGAGACCAAGGCTGCGCTTGGACAATTCAAGAACTAAAATTTTTGAAAATTTATTACAAAAATGAGATGACGACTTATCTTCAAAACAGGGTTTTGAAGAGAAATCCTAATTTTATCTCTATAATGATGAAAATTATTGCGGTAACCATCTATCAAAGACATCCCTCTGGCCTGCTGGTCTTCTTAGAATTTCCAAAACAAAACTGACTCAACCCTAGACCTAAGACCTAAAAATTTAAAACATGACTGTAAATGACCTTTGAAGCTTTGTTTTTATGAATAGACCTGAAGCAGCAGTGCCAAGCACGAGGGGAATGAGTGACACAAACTATTCCGTCAGAGTTGTGGCATGCCTAACGAAATGCAACTGATCAAAAACTGATGGGACACCTAAACATGAAATGAAAAAAGAGAATTTATCTCTAACGGAGGGATAACTAGACCGACTCTAACACATATGAACCTCCTCTGAAAGCTGCAACTTTTGGTTGTGGAATCAAGCCGATCCGATGGTCGGTTTATGAGATATTGTCTGCCTTGGTTTGATGACGAAGATGCTAATGCTGATGTTGTTGATCTAGGGTTTGCTATTGTTGATATAAATCAGATTTATTGTATTATTTATCTCTTTTAAACTATTGGAGATAAAATAATATTTGATTTAAGGGTTTCCCCACACATTGTGGGGTTTGTCCCTAGCTAGCCGCCACATCTTGTGTCTCTTGTCTTCGCTTGTTTTTTGTCGATCATTTAATGTTCTATCTACACTTTACTTTATGTACATGTGATTACTAATATGTGTAATATAATAAGAAAAAGAAGTAAACTGTTATAAGCATAGAACATACCATAACTCAACATATCCTAACTGTGTTTATCCTTGTCCTTGAAAAATATCATAAAGCATCTCAACCATCAGTCCTCATTCTTCATTCATTCTTTACAGGGTATCTGTTACATAGTATTTTGTCACACCTCCTACACTTCCTTGTGAGATACTCTGAAGTTCCTGAAACATGACCATCATGTAGTGTACCCATTCATATATGTAGCTTAGATCCTTCCTAGGACATTGATTGGAAAATTCCTTGAGCTTTCCCTGAAAGAAATAGCTATAAAAAATTAATTTTAGAGTCATTGCGCTTATGAGAATAAAAGAAAAGATGATCTCTTGTTGCACTACATTTGACCCACAATAGCATCACTCTATTCATTTCTATACCCATGGTGATCCCAAAAAAGGAAATTTTCCCAAAGATGATGAGAAACTTCAGGATCTAGAAGCTTCCAGAGTGGCAAGATGAAGGCTTTTTGGTATATATGAGGTCGAATTCTCCCAAATTGGCCTCTTGGTCTTATCCTTATGAGCTACCTCCTTCAGATAAGGCCCTATTCCTATCTTTAGAGATCCTAACTCGCTTTCCAAACCCATATATTTATCCTCTCCCATTCCCAAATGGTTGGCCTATGTCTATTTCCACCGTTCTGTTAAGATTGTGCCTATATGCTACTCATTTGGCTTGGAGAAGGAGGGCTTGGGGAGATTAGCTTGGACTTGGATATTCATTCAAGGAAAGCCTATCAACATCAATGCTTGGTTGTATGCTTCCCCTCATTTTCTATTAATATACAATTGCTAGTTCATTTTCCCTGAATGTGTATGCTCATGTATCATTTAGCTTATTTTTCCTTGATTAGTTAAGTAGGTTTCTTTTGAATATTCTATTTGTATTTGCATGCCTTGTTGTGTCTTGACCTCCTATGTAGGTTCATAAACACTGAGAGAAGTGGGAACAAGCCCGTGACACAAGTGATTCAATGCCTTTAAAAAAGGAGATTGAAATAGCATCAGAACGAGGTAGGTCATCTTCTTCATTTCTCTTTTCAAATGTAACTTAGGAAAGTGTCCACTACATTCTCTGTTTTGTTCCTAGACCCTCTCATTGGGCTAGAGGGATCTTCTTTATCTGCAAAGAGGATTTACCTAGACAACATGAAGGTGTCCCCTCTAGATGCAGCCATTGTTCACTATTATGCCCATCTAAATTTTCCTTTCCCAATGGCTCATAAGTATTATAAATCGGTTAGAAATTTTTCTCTCAACCCCCATCATCCCTTCTAAATTGCAATATGAAAAAGAGGTAGTGAAAGAAGTTTTATTCAAATTTTCTTTTGTACCTATGTATGTAACATCTAGAGGCATTATTTCAAACCTTCTCCCAGGGAAGGTGTCATCTCCCTATAGTATGTCACCCATTCCCCACTATTTTTCTCATTTTCCTATTTTACAAATCCTCCTACCGAGCATGGATTTTTTTAATTTGGTATTACCCTCTACTAATATGCCTATTTTATCATCTCCCACTTTCTTACCTTGGAAGGGCTTCTTGTCTCACTTTGTTCCCCTGACAAGTTGTAAGAAGTCACCCCCTCATTTCCCTTCTGGTATTTCACCGCCACACCCTAGAAAGACAATGAGTTCAATCAAAGGTCGAATTATAAAGCCACCTTGATCTAAGAGTCTTGAGAGCTCTTAGGGGAACTGACCTCATTAATTTGGGGTTTGAGTGATCTTATGCGTATTTGGGGTACAAACATTCAATCCTAAATCACACCATTTCCTAATTAACTGCAAAGAACTATTGTTTTCAATAATTCTAAATTATCATGAACCAAATTCTACTATCTAAGGATGGAATTAAAAAGTATCAAACATCACTAATGTGCAAATAAAGGGATCGAAATAAATATGTTTTTGTCTTTTTGTCTTTTCGTTCAAAATCAAGTATGCAAACTAATTTCCTTTGGTGATGTGGCAAGTGAATTACGGATGTTGGAGGTTGAATGGAATGGTTAGGAGATGGTAAAATGGTGTGGGAGACCATAGGGAGGTTCTTGGTGACTTCCTAGAGGTTTTCTCTCAATTCTGCCTCAAAACAAGTGATTTCAGGAAAACCTACGTAATGATCTTGTAGGAATTATAGTGAACCTACAGGATACAGCTGAGAGAAAAATGTGAGGTGTTGGAGGTGATGGGATTCCTAGGAAAGGTGTTTGTTGGGTGGAATGGACTGTGAAAATTCCTAGGATCACTCACAACTCAAAACCAAAGTTGGGAGGTTGATGGATTTGCTCAAAAACCTTGGATAAGTTTCCTTGTGAAATGATGAAATTGGTGAGGGTTTAATGACCAAGAAAATCAAATCCAAGTTGGATGCCAAAAAATTTATTATTAACGAATACGTCTTAAATCCCTATTCCTAGTGGAATCATTCAAAAAGATATTTGTTAACCCATGCAAAAAAAAAATAAGAAACATTAGTAGTCGAAAATCTAGAAATTCGAGAACTAGTGAGCTAGTAAATCTAAAAAATGGGCAAACAAATCAAGTGAAAATGCAATGTGGTAATTTTTTTTATGCATTATAATGTCTTTGTTATCTAATGCAAGTGGAATCAAGTCGATTGAATCTTGTTAGCATTTTCTAAAAGAATAGCAGAAATGTATTGTTCTTTGCTAAAAAGGACGTCTAGCAATCTAGATTTGGGAATAAGAAGACTAATCCAAGAAAATCAATGATTATTATGAAATTAAAAATCTTTTCAAATAATGAAATAATTCTCTTGATCCTACAAAATAACTTACACAAACCATTTAACTCAATCATACAATAAGAAATCATTATTACTAAATGCAGAAATAGGAAGAAATAAAAACTAGAGATGCATGTGAATAAGCAATAAAAATAAGGAAATAAAATGATAAAAAAGGGTTGTGAGGCTCCTGGGATGGCCAAGACCAAGTAAATGTAGAGACCTATGGAGGAGAACAATATTTAGAAGCTGAAAATGACACCAATATTCATTATTTTCATCAATAGAATTACATTCCTACAAGAAAATACAATCGAGCTACAAAAATACAAACTCTCTCCACAATAACGCTAATGAAAATATACCCCTAGAGGAAAATTTGACTTGGTACTAATAAAAAATGATTAGGAATCATTCCCCATGAATGGAGGAAGAATTCCCCATCAAAATACCTTGATTAGTGGATCTAGTCCCCAGTACGAGGAATTTGCATTAAATGGCATGGAACACATTTCTAGATTTTCTCAATCATTACCTAAAGGAAAATTTGATTTAGTACTTATACAAAATGATTATGAATCATTCCCCATGGATGGAGGAAGATTTCCCCACCGAAATCCCTTGATTAGTGGATATGCTCCCTTGAATGTTGTATATGCTCCATTGATTAGTGGAACACATTCCTAGATTTTCACGATCATTACAATTGCAAAATTTGTGACATAATTCCATAATATATTGTTGAATTATTATTTATTATTGATCCTTGAGTAGCAGGGAACAAGTCCCAAAATTAGATCCTCCTCCAACTCTTCATAATCTTCCCAATATTCTCATAATATTCCACAAAAAAAAAATATTAGGCACAAACACTTGATTATTCAAAAACCTTCCTAATGAATATTTTAAAATTAAAAATAATTATCTAATGCAAAAAATATGTTTAATGTGTTGAAGGATGGTCACAGACCTAAATTTATGTTTTAAATTAGAGGCATGGGCCTTAATTTATGTCTAATTTAGAGGCCCATCATACCCCCTCGCTAAAAGTGTTTCTCAACCTCTCAGCAACTTAGTGACCTCATTGTGCCTCATCCATGGCCTTGGTGGCCTATATATCGTGCATTAGGAATCTTGGCTATAAGTTCTACATGGACAAGCCAAAAAAAACGTATTTCTGTAGAGAAAAATCCTTGTTTCTTGAGACATTTAATTTTCCTTCTTCCCCTTATTCAAAATGCTTCTTCATTATTATTTTAGTTTTGTAAGGTTTGCCACACCCTTATCAACATTCTTCTACCTTGTTCCATCATTTATTTTCCTTAGGATTGCCTCTTGTAGGATTTCTGGGTCATAGTAATTCCTACAGGATCATCTTGTAGAAAACACAGTCCCTTTTTAAACTAAGGTAAGGGAGTGGAAAAAATGATAGAAATGGTGGAGGAATGAATGGTAATGAGTGCTAAAATAAAAATGTGATTGAAAAGGGTCACTTTATGATCCTCCATTTCTCTTTGACCATCCTTGCTGAACTACAAATGGAAATTTCATGAAAATGGAGAGGATGCTCTCTTTGTTTTTTTTTTTTCAAGAATGAAATGGGATGGATGAACGATGAATACATAGTGAATATGAAGTGGATGGAGGGCTTAGAGTGTTGTGGTGACCTTTGACTTTGCAAAAATGTCTTCTTTTAACTATTTTCCTCATTCCTTGAAATCATCACCCTTCATAATTTCATTTCTCAAGATTGCGTGAGTGAAGGAGTGAGTTGCAATCAACTAGTTGAAGGCAGCTAAGACTGAAGACCCATTCTTAATTTATCAAACCTTATCTCTCATGCATCAACAAAAATTTCTAACTATAATATGCTCAAGAGAAGATGTCAAGGATATTGCATACCTCTACCTACCTGATGGTTGTTAGAGAGACATGCATGTTGTTGTTGATTTGATGTTGATGTGTAGGTGTTGGATGGTAATGCTAATGATCCTGATGCTACTACTAAGCTCTTGAGGAGGTTCTTTGACGTCTAGATCTCTTTTAAAACTGTTCATTGAATCATGTATTTGTTGTTCTATATCTTGTAGGTTTATAGGACAACAACTTGTTTTGTCCATATATTGTAAATGGTAGACTGGATTGAGATGAAACCTTTTGAGCATATTACCATCATCATTATGCAACTTCCCATTGAATTTTTTTTCACTGGATGCACAGATCTCGAGAAAAACGGAGGTCAATTTCTTCGTAACCGTGCACTATAATTTACTAAAATTCCTTGGGAATGTTACCATAATCCTTATGCATCTCCCCAAGAAACCAGTTTTTAAATGGATGCACGAATATTGAGAAAATGCAGAAATGGCTGAAGGTGATGGAGGAAAATTTCTTGGAAATCATGATATAGAATTTACTGAAATTTCTTGAGGATGTTACCATCATCCATATGCATCTCCATGTGAAACAACTTTGAAAACTGATGCATGGTTTTCAAGTTATGGTAAAAACAAATTTCTGCTCTATGTATTTTTCTATCGTGTAGTAAAATAGAGCATCTTGTAGTTTTTTAGGACAACAAGGAAAATGAGTAATAGAAGCTTGAGAATGACAGGTGGATGGTGAAAATAGAGGAGGGTGATGGATTGGCATGGCCTTGGCATTGTTGAAGCATTTGAGCGAAGTAGGAGAAAATCAAAATTTGACTTCTTTTGGTTAGGCTTGACCAATTTTCCTTTTGGTAACAACTTTGTTCTTATTTCTTGCAGATGTTGGAGAGTACATGCATGCATGGAGCAAGGATTCTTATATTTTTTCTCTATTTTTTCTTCTAGGCCTACTAGCCGTCTCAATGAGGTTTTCAACTAGTAGGTCTTCCTAGGCACCTTAAAGGAGGTTTTCACCCAGGATCTTCTTTTTCTCCTTTTTTCTACCATGAGCTTCAAATCTTCCTATTTTAGTTGATTTATCTCTTGAATACATGGAGGATTTGATGGTAACCATGAGGGAGCTTTCTCACTCTGCGGTATTGTTGTTTGCTCTTCCTGAAATGCAGCCCATGGTTCTTTGATGATCCCTTTTGAGTTTTCTTCTTCTCAATGTGGTCCTTCAATGATATCAATATAATCTCTTTTTTTGCAATACTCTTCCTGAGCTATGGTGAATACCATTGAGATCAAGATGAGTTTCTTGGAAGTGTTGTACCTTAGCATTCTAAGTGGGCTGAGCTACTTCAATGTGTGGGTTTGGAAATGGTGGTACAGGTAGTTCAGTGGGAGTGTATATTTGAGATGGATGTGGATGGGGTTGTGGTTCTAGTGTAGGTAAATGTTAAGCATAACATGGAGTTTTTTATGGAGGATATTGAGGAAAATACTGAGGATATTGTTGAGCGCTCCCATAAGTTCCTTGCCAGCCTTGTTGCCAAGATTGGTTTTGGGGTTGAGATGGCCAATGCTGCCAAGGAAACGATGTGTTCTAATTACTTTGAGGTGGATGTGCATAAGCTTGAAAATGTGAATTAGTCTCTTGCATCATATCAAACTGAATATGTTGTCATGATCCTCTTGGAGCTACATAACATTGCTACATTGGTGGTTGACTTGCTCCATTGTCCTCTTGGTGAACTTCCTTCAACCATGGTAATGAGGAGAAACATTTAACATCATGTGATTCTACAACACAAATATCAACATTTTCTTTTCCTTCATCTTGCATTCTTAACATTCCTACTTGTTTTTTTAGATTGATAAGAATTTTTGTTTTAAAATCATCAAAAAAATTTCCCAATTTAGCTTGACTGACCGATCTTGATGCTGATTTATCTACTCTTGTTTTTCCTCTTGATATGTGTTTGCATGTTTAACAAATTTCTTCAAATGATAATTCATATACATCACCTCTAATCATGATATTAAGTAGATCAATCCATTCATCCCTAACTGCTCTAAGTAAGAGGGTTTTTAGTGTGTCAGATCCTAAATGATGTAGCTTTCCCCTCTTAACATTGCACATGAACCTCTCTATTAGATCCTCAAGGCTCCAATCTTCTCTTTGATTCACTCTAAATATTTCTTATTTAAGATCATGATATTTATATTTAAGTATAAATGTCTTTTTCATATCATTCCATGATCTTATTGAATTAGTCCCTAAACTCGTGAACTATTTAAGAGCTCTATCCTTCAATGTTGCCAGAAATAATCTATCTTTGTGTTTTTAATAAGTAAACATAAGATCTACAAACAATCTCAAATTTAAAGAGAAAGGTTTCCGGATCCTATGACCTTGGATCATGAAATTTTGGAAGAAAGGATGGAGGTATGTTCTTCATGTGAACACTTCCATCAATATATTGAATGGGAAATCTAATAGGATCTTCCTCATTGTCATCATCGCCATCAATTTCTTCTACATTCTTCGCCATATTCTTATTCTACTTGCAAAAGTGAATGGTGATATGGCTCTTACTACACCACGCCATCAAAAGGGGGGTGGGTTGGTGTTGGATAATTTTTTTATTTTTTCTTATGATTGAATGAAAACTATAATTCAATGCAATTTTCTACTTTTCAAATTAAATAGGTCTAATGAAAATACTTTTTTTTTTTTTGAAAAACTAGAAAGAAATGAATTAACTAAGGAAGAAAACAATGCATAATTTGACACCTCCCTGACAATGGTGCCAAAAGTGGATGAGCCTTGGTATTGCAAAAAGAATGTTGCAACTCCCAAGAATACCGACTTTAATTATCAACCTAGGGTTCATACAAAATTAAGAGGTGTCAGCACTATATGTGTGACATGAAATGTGTCCTTCCTTTAATGTCATGATGTAATGGAGTCCATGTACTGAAGTCAAATCCTAAACAAATTCGAGAAAATGAAAATTTTGAAATGGAAACTTAACCTATTGCAAGAAAGAGAGTACAAGGAAAGAGACAGAAATTCAATCCCAAATCACACCATTTCCTAGTTAGTTGCCAAGAAACTATTGTTTGCAATAATGCTAAATTATCATTAACCAAATGCTACTATATAAGCATGTAAGTAATAAACATCAAACATCACTAATGTGCCCGTAAAGGGACTAAAATAAATCTATTTTTGTCTTTTTGTCTTTTCATGCATAATCAAGTATGCAAACTAATTTCCTTTGGTGATGTGGTAGGTGAATTAAGGATGTTGCAGGTTGGATGGAAGGGTTAGAAGATGGTTGTATGGTGAGGGAGACTTTTGGGAGGATTTTGGTGCCTTACTAGAGGATTTATCTCAATTCGGCCTCAAAACATGTGTTTCAGGAAAACCTACAGAATGTACTAGAGACCTACATGATGTTCTTGTAGGAATTACACTAAACCTACACAATACAAATGAGATAAAAATGTTAGGTGTTAGAGGTGATGGGAGGCCTAGGAGTGTGTGATATGTGGGATGGAGTGGGGAAATTCTTGGTATCACTCGGAACTCAAAGCCAAAGTTGGGAGATAGATGGATTTCCTCAGAAAGATTGGATAAGTTTCCTTGTGAAATGATGAAATTGGTGAGGGTTTAATGACCAAGAAAGTCAAAAATCCGAATTGGCTGGGACAATTTTTTTTATTAATTAGGATGTCTTAGGTTACCATTCTAAGTGCAATCATTCAAAAACATCTCTATTAACCCATGCAAAAATAAAAATAAAAAACATTACTAGTTAAAAATCTAGAAATTCGAGAACTAGTGAGATAGTAAATCCAAAAAAATGCCTAACCAAATGAGGCACAAATGAAATGGGGTGATTTTTGTTATGAACTATAATTTTTTTTGATCTAATTCAAGTGTAATCAAGTTGATTGAAGCTCATTATGAAGCTCTAAAAAATAGCAGAAATTTATTGTTCTTTGCTAAAAAGGAGGTCTAACAATTTAGATTTGGGAATAAGAAGACTAATCCAAGAAACTCAATGATTATTATGAACTTATAAAGCTTTTCCAAGGATGAAATAATTCTTTTGATCCTAAAAAGGAACTTACATGAACCATTTAACTCAATCCTACAACAAGAAATCATTAATACTAAATGCAGAAATACAAATAAATAAAACGTAGAGATGCATGTGAATAAGCAATGAAAATAAGGAAATGAAATGATACAAAAGCGCTGTGAGGCTCATGGCATGGCCAAGCCCAAGGAAATTCAGATTCCTATGGAGGAGAACAAGATTTAGAAGCTAAACATGACACCAATATTCATTATTTTCATAAATAGAATTACATCCATGCAAGAAAATACAATGGAGCTGCAAAAATACAAGCTATCTCTAAAATAACACTAATCGAAATATACCCCTAGAGGAAAATTAGACTTGGTACTTATAAAAAATGATTAGGAATCATTACCCATAAATGGAGGAATATTTCCCCACCAAAATCCCTTGATTAGAGGATCTAGTCCCCATTACTAGGAATTTGCATTAAATGGGAGGGAACAGATTCTTAGATTTTCTCAATCATTCCCTAGAGGAAATTTTGACTTGGTAGTTATAAAAAATTATTAAGAATCATTCCCCATGGATGGAAGCTTTCCCTTCTAAAATCTCTTGATTAGTGGATCTTCTCCCTTGATTCGTGGATCTCCTCCCTTGTTTATTGGAACACATTCCTAGATTTACTTGATCATTGGAGTTCCACTATTTGTGCCATAATTCCATAATATTTTGTTGAATTATTATTTATTATTGATTCTCCAGTGGTAGGGAACAAGTCCCTAAATTATCTCCTCCTCCAACTCTACATAATCTGCCCAATATTCTCATAATATTGCACAAAAATTAAATAATATTAGTCACAAATTTTCAATTATTCGTAAACCTTCCTACTGAACATATTAAAGTTAAAACTAAATTATCTAATGCAAAAGGAGAGGTTTAATGTGGTGAAAGATGGTCATATGAATTAATTTATGTTTTAAATTAGAGGAATGAGCCTTAATTTATGTATAATTTAGAGGCCCATCAAACCCTACCGAGAGAATAGTGTTGAGGAGGCTCATTAAAAAGAATTTGTTGCATGTTTTTCTACTTCATGAAACCATGATGGAGGGTACTTAAGAATATTCCCTCCTACACCCTTTGTGTGGGTTGGCATTTTTTTCCTAAGATGCATATGGGAGGTCTCGCATGGTTGTTTCTGGACCGATGAACATAGATTTTCAACCTAAGTCAGCTTCGTCACCCCATAGATCTTTACATATTTATTTTTTCTCTTTGGACCTAGTCCTCAAGTTGTTATTTTTAAACATATATGGCTCCTTAAGGAAAATGGACCTCTTTTTGGAAACTATTTTTTCTCTTCCAATCATCCTCTCTAATCCATTGATGCTTGGGGGGATCTAAATTTTTTACTTGGGTGAAGGGAAGTTTGAGGTTTGTTGCCAAGATTAATCCCTTAAATGATTTTTTGTATGTAAGTTATAATAGGTTTTTCTTTTAGATATTCATCCTACAAATATTATTCATACATGGTGATATAATGGGGCCATAAATGAAAGGATTTCCTACGGGCTTAGTCAATTTCTCATTTTGAGATAATGGGTAGATGAAGGATTGAGACTGTGACAGTAGATTGTTTCAACGTGAAGCTTATACCATTGTTTAATTCTCTTTGATATTACTCAAGCTCCTCCAAAGCACACCAATCTATTTAAATTAAACCCTAAGTGGCTCAAGGATCCACATATCCTCCAAGGTATAACAAATGTATGGATACCTCTCTCTCAAAATGACTAAGATCCTTCCCTACTGCAATTTCAATCAAATCTAAAAAGGGAAGGAGCAATTGTCATCACCTTGGAAAATAAATAACATGAATCAAACTCCAAGTTTCTATATAGGTCATAAAAGCTAAGCTTCGGTCCCTTGAAGAAGGAAAGTGATTTGGAATGCTCAAGAAAGAACAACTTGAAGAAGTAAATTTGTTGGAAGTCCATAAGTCAAAATTTTACCTAGATAAGGGTTGGAGGATGAAAATAAGACCCATCTTGATTCAAGTATGAAATGAGAACACTAAATTCTTCCACCACTACCTAAATCACACTAAATCCATCAATATAATTTGGAATATAGTTGAGGATGGTTCCTAATCTTCCACCTACCAATAGATTTCTTAAGAAGGTACTAATTATTTTGTGAATCTCTATATAGGGGGTGGACAACCAAACCGAGATCATATTCAAAGAGTGGCAACATATTTTCCTCATTTTGTGGATGAAGAATACAATGAGGCTCTAAAGGAGGAAATTTCATTGGAGGAACTTGGATCCACCATTTATAGCTTTCAAAAAGAAAAATGTCATAGGTTGGATGGATTTCCTAAAAAACTAAAAATAGCTTAACAAATAAACTAAAAATATATATAACATAAAAATATTAATATTAATAAATTAGAGGAACATAAATTGGTTTTAACTTGGTTCACAAGAATGGATTTGGAATAAAAGGTATTTTTGAAAGATTTAAAAAGGCTACTTTATCAAGCTTCATACAAATATAGTTATCACATCCTAATATAATGCACATATTCATCCATACAATATTAAGGCTACCTCGACTTAAATGCACATCTTCATCCATAGAATATTAGGGCTTCCCCTGTTAGCCTCCTGCTGTAGGAGGTATTCATATTTCATGATTGACATTTTTACATGTCAAATATGTCATACTTTGCATACTGCAATGTTCCATATTTGCTACACAGGCCACAAAAGTGTCCATGAGAGTGTGCTAGTCAAAGTGCCACTGTTGTCTTAATTTTTGCAGATTCACCA
>APFE030909817.1:0-15603 GCA_000404065.3 Pinus taeda | reverse complement strand
AAGCAAGTTATTCACCCATTGAGAGCATTACTATGCTTAGGTACATGAAGTATAATAACAAGATAAAGAAAATCACAAACAAGAGGCCTTTCAAGATAGCTTCTAAATCCATTCAAAACCACCACCTATGGCTTAAATAGGGGTGACATAAAGATGCCAAGTCTTGGATGAATCATTAGGGAATAAAGGAAGAAGTTATTGTATAGAATAAGGATAGTATAAACAATGTTATTACATCTAAAATTAAGGAGAAATTGTCATTCAATAAAGAGTTAGAAAATAAAAGAAAATTAAGATACTATAAGCACTTGATCAACCCTAATTTAGAGGATCAAAAGTATTTATCTATTTTGATTAGCATAAAGAAGAAAATTCTCATTGCTAAAATAAGAACAATCTCTTTTGATTTCCATAGTGAAAAGGGGTATTGGACAATTCCTAAAATGTCATGGGATGAAAGAATTTGTCATCTTTACAACACTAAATTGACTAAAGATGAAAAGAACTTTCTCTTACAATGCTTTAGATACATCCAAATTAAATCTCAATTTTGAAATAAAAAATCAACCTTCCCAATCTTTTAAATAATCAAAACTAAAATAAATTTTTATAAATATTATATTATCGATAAAATTATTACATTAAAAAATAAAGAATTAACTATCATATAAATTTCTTTTCAAACTTATTTATATTTTTACGCACAAAATTTCTAATAACCTTAACCAAACAAAATCAAAATCAATATCCAATTCACTCTAGACAAACCCCTATAAAACCCTATAAGAGTGTTATTTTCTACCATTTTTGTTCACCCAAATAGTAGCAGTGTTATAAAACCCTATAAGAGTGTTATTTTCTACCCAAATCCAAAAAAACTTTTTATTAATCTTTTCCGCTCCAACTATTTTGGAATATTTTAAGATGATTCACATTGTCATATTTCTAAAAATCTAGTTCACACATTTTACATTAAAAAAAGAAAATTGCATGACAGAAAATTTCCTCCCGTGTGGTTTGTCACACACAAATTTGTTATCCATTCAATACATCACATTGTGATAGGAATTTTTTCCTAGTTTCTTTTCCACATAATATATCACATTTCAATTGAGGATATGAAGAAGGGAACGACCTACTGTGCATTACACCCAAAAAGGAAAAAACACAGAACACACAACAAATTAAACCTTTTCTTGAATGCAATACATCTGAAATTGATGTCGTATGTTGAAATAAAGTAAAGTTTGGGGTGTTTAAACATGTTATGAAAAAAAAAATCTAGGTGTGATGCATAAATTTTCATCATGAAAATAAACATTAACATGTGATTTGTCACATGGAAAAAAACTTTGTTTTCCTAAGATATATTTTAAATTCTAGTGACGAACAATTTATCATTAATTATCCAGGCATCGAGGAACATTATTTTTAAGAAAAGTGATATGTTTATACATAGAAGTTAGTTTAGCATTAAGAAAAGTATCCTTGGGAGGGTTAAAACCCAATTGTTGAATCTTAAGTAGACTACACAGATGGTTGTGCTTAGAAAATAATGTGATAATTCTTTTTCCTCAAGGTCAGATAGAATCAACATTTATGATGTGCGGAATGTCGAGATAAAAAGTTTATTTATATGTGAGATGTCACATAAGTAAAAACTTTGAGCATAATTATTATTTTTCATTATGATATTCCTTAGTTGTTATGCTGCATTATGATATTCATATTAGTTGAATCATATTATATTACGATGTGTCTGAATGGTTATTTTGCATTGCAATATTTATTAATGATTATGTAACTTTTTTGTGATTTATCGAGGGCTATGCTAGATTGCAACATTATATAAATTATATTGAATTGCTACATTCCCCAATGTTTATGTTACATTATGACATCCATCAAGGGTTAAGTGGTTTACTTATGTTTCATTTCAATTTTCATTGAAGTTTATGTCACATTGCAACATTTGTAAAGGGTTACATAGACAAAAATAAACCAAAATAAAATGCATACTATAGTCAACATTATTAATCAATGCAAATCAAAGTTGACCACAAACTATAGTAAATCGTTTTTAAACAAATTTAACTGAAGTCAACCTACAATCAGACATAATTAATACTTATGATCTCTACTCAACCAAATTCAACTATCAAGCTCAATTTTAATCACTTTTACCTAACAATTATTAATCCTTGGCACACTCAATTATGTTTAATTGTTGTAAAATACTATAGGCCATAATCAATTAGAATAAACCACAATAAACCAAAGATAACCATACTCAATCTCCAATCAACCATCTTTGACCATGATGAACTATAATGAACCAAAGTGAACTATGTTATAAATAATTATTCATATTCAAACAAAATAAAAAAATAGTCAACCATAGTTAACAATCATTAACCTTATCTCCCAAATGCGGGTGCCCAACAAAGACAGTAAGATGGCAGAAGAACGAGACTGCACGTGGCCATACCACATGGCCCTCTATAATCCAACACATCAGTCTAAAAAATGCATTAACACTAGCCATAAATGGCATTTAAGTTGGCGTCATCTTCAACCAGCCTGCAACTACCCACCTCAGCTCCACATAAGGATGACCTCTGGTAATAATCATACCACTGCACCTATCCATTATCCCCTGCCTCTACAATGTCTTTGCCCTTAGGGAGCTGCAGCACCTAGCTCTCGCACTACTACGGGGGGCGCTGCAGCCTATTTTTATTTTCCCCCCCTTTATTGCATTGGCCCGGGAACTCACTTCACTCAAAGCCTGGCTTGCCATTTCTTCTTCCACTCGGCCTCTATGGCTAATCCCTCCTCTGAGATGCCCGCTAATCCTATTGAGCCTTCTCAGAACTTTGAGCCTAATCCCCGTAGAAATTCTCAAACACCTGGTGTCAACATGCCAAGAACACGACATCGAATGTGTAGTCGTAGGGGTGGAAGTAGAGGAATATTGACTCATCCCTCTCATTCTCTGGCCTTTGAAACCACTTCCTCTTCAGCTCAGCAGACTATAGGTTGCTACCTAAACACTCGTAGTGGAAGAAGTCACTCACAACCTCAACGTCTCCATCTAACACCCCCTGATTTGCCTCCCTGTGGCATTCCTTCCAATCCGCAGCCGCCTCTCCAATCTGCCCAATTCATCTTTCGTTCCTCCATGAACAAGCCCATCATCACTGCCACCATCTCCATAACCTTTCACGAGACAGAGCAAGCTATTGAGGCTGGACACCATTCTAGAACACTGGCAGCCAGAGGTCTGGGGAGCCCCCATTCCATCACCTTTAACGAGGAGGAGCAAGCCACTGAAGGTGGTGGCCACACCAAAGCAGAACCAGCCATGGTCGAGAAGAGAACTCACAGTGGAGGGAAGTAGCAAACGGGGAAGGAGAAGGACGAGAACCAACATGACGATGAAGACATGGATCCTTACCACTGTTTTATCGAGGAGGAACAGCCGGCACAACAGGCTGACAACACGGAGGCTTCAAAGTAGGCAGGTGTCAACATGGAGGCTTACAGATGTTTCATCATTGAGGAACACTCGTCGTCTCCGCCACACACCTGATCGGCCACACAACCTGCTACGTGTCTGCTTTTCTCAGGTTCTAGGTATTTTGCTTTCTAGCATCTTTTATGGGGCTTTCGGAAAAACTGTTGGTATTTGGTTACTTGGTTGTTTTTTGTTTCTCCTTGAAACATTGATAAAAAATTATAAGTAATTGTTGGTTTCCCGTACGTGGGCAGCAAGATAACATTGGCAATCTTTTTTTGATTTGGACGGGTTTCCCATTATGGGCAGTCTAGACTCTATTTTTGTTGTTTTTCCCAACACTCAAGCATGGATATGCACAGGCTAAAGCCTCAGTGTACTATATTTTTCAGTAATAGAATTAGCTTAACTTAGAAAAAAAACAATCATTAACCTTATCAATATGGTCTACTATAGGAAATCATAATGAATCAGTGTTCACCAAAGTTAATCAAAGTCAAGCTTTACTCAACCTTAACAATTTAGATCTCTACTCGACTGAATTCAACCATCATAACCAACCATTGTCACTTTTAGTTAACAAAAATTACTATTTGATAGATTAAAATACATTTACCTATCGTTGAAAACTTTCAAACATAATCAATTATAATCAACCATAGATAATATATTCAATCTATAATCTAGCATATTTAACCATTAACAATTGTAGTGGACGCTATTGTCAATAATCGCCAAACATCTTCAAACCTGTCAACATGGTCTACTATAGTGAACCATAATCAAACATGGCCAACCATGGTTAGTTGCTATTTACCAAAGGTCAAAAGTTAACCAAAGTCAATGTACAATCAACTATTGTTAACCATTATGATCTGCACTAAACTAAGTTCAACCATCATACTCAACCATAGTGACTTCTAGTTAAGAATAGTTATATTTGACACACTTAAACATGTTTAACCAACCATGAAATTTCTATGATAAAATCCATAATACACTGATGAAAAGTTATTTATATGGTATATGACATTAAATGGTGGCAAACCCATGATATATAAGATCAATAAGCCAATTTTTTTTTTTTTTTTCCCTTCTTTCAAGTATTTTGAATTTGCAAACACAAATGTAATGGCATTATTGATTTTATTTTGTATTGCAAGGGAGTTGTTTTAGAAAATTTTCATTGTTGCAAGAAGGATAGTTTGAGAAAGTGTGATGTGTCACATGGAAAAAAAAAGTTTGTTATGCAATATGTCATGATAATATAAATACTCTGGTAATTTGATATCCATGATGTTGCACAAAAGAAAACGTCTTCATGATATGAAATTTTGCATGAAATGAAACTTTTATGCAATATGATATGTCGCTACTAGGTAATTTCTACAATCATATCAAATGTCATGGCCATAAAAAAATTAGTTATGTGTATAACATGTCGCACCAAAATTTTAGATACACATACATATTACACAAAGTTTCATGGTTCACATAACACATTCTTGTTTAATCAACATGTGACACCGAAGTCTTAAAAAGTATGATACAAATGAAACCAAAAATTCTTTTACTATAATATGCATAGCCCTAAAATTTCATAAAAGAATACCACATAAAAAACAACAGTTATTTTAAGTGATAAACATACCCTAACCTTTTTAAAATGTTATATACAACACATCATACTCAAAATTACTTTGACAATAGCCTATGTTTCACACTCAAAATTAGTTTATTAGTAACCTATCACATCATGTTAGTTTGTGTGATACGTGGAACCTTCTCAAACATCACTCGGTAAAAATGAAAAGGAAATCCTAATCTTTTCTTTATACAATCATCATGTTATTAATTTATTCAACCAATTTTGAAAGTAATTTTTTCCACCTTATAAAAATATAATTTTTTACATTTTTAATATTATAATTTATCTTTATAAAGAATTATTTATTCATTTTCAAAATATAATATTGTTTATTTTTCAAACTTTTTGATCAGAAATAAAACAAAGAGGTTTAAAAAGAGACCAGTGATTCTCGAACATGATGAAATGGTCAGATACACAGATCCAATCTTTTCAAATAGTTTCAAATAGACTTGTAGAGTAGTTGGTATTCAATCTGGGCAGTTGATAGGTTGGTGTGTTAGGCTAAGCAGGCTCAATAATTTAATACAACTTAACGCGGATTTGATTGTGAACCCATCACCGTCATCCATCGAGGAGGCTGCAACGTAAAATCTCGAAATGATTCATTATCATTTTTGGCGGTGACGTTAATGAAAAGCAATTATCTTGAATGATTGAAGATATCTTTTGCAATAAAGTTAAGAATCTTGAACAGTTCAAGATGATCTCTGGCAATAAAGTCAAGGTTGATGCATTCTTTTTTAAACATCAGTTACAATCAACACTGGAATCAGGAACACCAGTTAACGTGCCCAATAGGAATGATGGGATGTTTGAATTGATGCGATGCATATCCACTTCGTTGTCTGAGCATTTTGATTTGACGGATTCCAGGAAAATTTCAAGGAGCTGCCTCATTTCTTAAGGTTGTGCATCGGTTTGTTTGGAAGCGCAGGAGGGGAGGAGAAATGGGTGAGCAAATGAGCATGGCAAACTGCTCGGGCGTTATTCCGCAGGCTTATGGACGGATCAAGGGCAGAGCAGATTACCGTTACCAGGAGCTCGGCAATGAGGAAGAGAATGGCTACACGGAAAATAGCAGAAGGAGACGACGACGAAATAGGGTTTCTAAAGTACGGCTGCTTTTCCCCAACAAAATACTGAAAGCGGTGAAGAATGCGTATGTGAACGTGATGTTTTCTGTGGCGGAGAAGAGGAACGTCAGCTCTGCTGTGGGGTGGAACCACCAGGTTCAAAGTAAGGAATCCGGTGGGAAAGCAGTTGGGTTGAGTGGGGATCTGAAATTTCGGTATCTGCAATATCTGACCGAGCGCGGGAGATGGGATGATGGCGCTGACAGCCCCTCCATGTATATTTCTTAATTCTGCGTTTTCACTATAGGTGTTGGTTCTTGTTGAAGATATCTAATGGAAAAGCAAATATGTAATGTAAAAGGTTTTTCCGTCTCTTATATTTGCGAAGAGCTGCTAGTACTGGAATATGTTTCGATGGTAATGTCCTTTACTTGTTATTTGTGTGTGGGAACTGATTTTACATTCCGCGTCAAGTAATCTTAAATTTTGATTTGGATTCCAATGTAGATTCATCCTAATATCATATTTATAAAAAAAAAAAAAATCTTCAGGAATGAATATAAGTATGGATTACTCAGTGCATTAATATATCTACATATATATAATTTTTGGATTGTTTTTATTTCTTCCAAAAGTGAACACCAAAATTCGAAGGATTTGGAGGGGTGAAGGATGCGGAAAATCGGAAGGGTGAAGGACAACCCTAATGGGTGGAGGATGAGAGGGGTGAAGGACACCCTGAAGGGGTGGAGGATGAGAGGGTGAAAGATGTTGGCGGGGTTAGGATAATCTGAAGGATGTTCTGAGGGGTGTGCAGAGGTTGGAAGGGTTAATGGCTCTCCTTCACCCCTCTCATCCTCCACCCTTTTGGGGTATCTTTCATCTTTCCGATTTTCCGCATCCTTCACCCCTCCAAATACTTCGAATTTTGGTATTGACTTTTTCAATTAATCATAATAGCTTCTTCTTAAAAGGAATTTTATATGTAATAAAAAAATTTACCTTTAAATGAATTTAATTTTATTAAAGAATTCAGATTTATGTGATCCATAATCTTGTTTGAATTTAATATTTTTATCGTTGGATAAATTTCAAATTAAGATAAATTTAAATATATTAAAAAGTTTTCGTGCAAATAATCTAATAATCTATATTATAAATTCATATAAAAGTATAAAATAAATATATCTATATTATAAATTATAAAAGTAATTCAACATATATTTTATAAAAGAAATAATAATAATATAGTAAACCTGTTTAATGAATAATATGTTAAAAGAATAATAATAATATAATAAACATGTTTTAAAAAGAATAATAATAATAATAGAGTAAACATGTTTAATGAATATATGTTGAAGATAACTCAAGATAATTAAACCACAAATATGTTACATAGTATTTGATTTTAATATGTATCTTTTAACTTTTCTCCTAACTACATTTTTCCATTTCTTTTTCTACTCAATTATATACCTATATCATGTAATTGAAGTGAGAAATCAAATTTTCTCTAAATGAAAAAAAAATATAAATAATCATTTTTATTAAATTTAGTGGAGAGTCTCAAAGAACTAATCAGGGGATATTCTTGTTACAGTGCTTCGGTACATCAAATGACCTAAGAAATTTCTTTATAATTTGTTTGATTCTAATCGTGAGATATTCTTGTTACAGTGGCTCGGTACGCCAACAGCAAATGACATAAGCAATTCCTGTATAATTTGTTTCATTCTTTGATTGTCTTTGTTGTGCATAATCCATCTAAATGTGCTTGATTCTTTGTATTATCTTTGTTGTGCATAATCCTTCTAAATGTGCACTCAAAGTAAACTAGCGAACCACATTACCTTAAATTAATTATTTCCCTTCTTATTTCCAGAACACCGGAGTGTACTGAAGAAACATACATGAATATAAAAATATAGAGATGTGGGATTATTTAGCATTTATAAAATCGACTAATCAAATTGTTATATAGTATATTAATTGTACAGTTAATATACCAGACACATTGTATTGTTATTAAAATCAATGCATCATTTTATTTTGTATCATACCATGGTTGGAATGAATGAATCAAATCATTTTGTAATGTAAAATTGTGGAATTTGATGCACTAAGTTAATTTACAATGTATTGATATTAACAACATTATATCTATTATTAGATTATTTTATATTTTATTAAATTTAATGTAATTTATTTATTTTACCATATGTATAAAAGTTATATCATTTTATAGATGGATTTTCAAGTTAAGAATAATTAAGATTAAGATATTTAAGTTTGTGTTTTTTTTTATCAATTTATTTTATTTTAATGATGGTATCTAAAAAAACATTAAAATATTTATGGCATAAGGATTGTAAAAAATAGTCTGAATTCTATTACAAGAATATAATTACTATGAACAAATTGAATGCTCATAGGGAAGTTAAAATTACTACTCCCAACCACCTAAAATAAACTCATTTAATATGTTTGTATTCATATTATGTTCTTTAACATATAAAATTAGCAAAAAAGATATAAAAAAAATGTGTTTTACTTTTTTAAATCCAAAACCTCGAAGTTAGTGTCACACGGTACAAAAATCCCATTATGGTAAATTACTTTTATGTTCAGGGATGAATAGCATACTTATGTTTGTACTCCTAATCCCATTATGGTAAATTATTTTTATGTTCAGGGATGAATAACATACTTATGTTTGTACTCATAATCCCATTATGGTAAATTATTTTTATGTTCAGGGATGAATAACATACTTATGTTTGTACTCATATTATGTTCGTTGCCACATAAAATGATCATAAACTTATAATTCTAGAAGAGACGAAAATTTCCTTTTAGACCATTAAACCCTTAAGGTAGGGTAATGTCATATAAAAATGCATTAATGGAATGATAAATTCATGTTCACTTGCATGTTGAAGGGAAAACCCCGCACATAGTTAAAGCTCTAATATAATCAAAAGTCTTTAGATTTCATTGAGGAGACTTCATTCTTATATATATTTATCTAACAAACCCTAAGCAATATTTATCTCTAGATTAATGAGTGAGTTTACTTACATTTATTACAACATAATTACCTTTGGAAATAACTAATATAGTGAACCTAATCTACATTAACTTAACTTCCCACTATACTTATACTATTATTAACTTCAATGAATGCTTCACTGCCTGTTACATCATTATGAGAGATCTCACCACTTAAATATATTTTAAAAAAATTCCTTAATGTGTTTATCTTTGATGTACATTCATAATCAGAGGTCTCATGTATCATTTCTTACATTAATATCTAATTATTGATACATAGAAAGAAATAATAATAACAGTTGTGCACAAAATACTCACTAAAATCATATATATACACAAAATAACTATATAAAATTAATTATAAATCTTAAAAAAAATATCCATTTACTTCAAACCAATATGCATAACCTTCTCATGACATTCCTCAACTATGTTCAATCTATTTGCAAAAAACAATTCATCACAAAGAACTTGAAATTGGTTGTTCTGGTATAAATAACTACTATTCATATACAATTCCTTTTAATCTTATTTTAAATCACCCAAACCATATGTATGTTATATATTCTTCTTCATTATGTATCAATTTCCTAACTTTTTAATTCAATTATATCATTTTTATAAATTTTGTAATTGATTATCTTAAAAAAAATGATATAAACAAACTATTTCAAAACTTGAATTATTTTACATAGACTAGTTACTGACATAATGGTTTGTTAAGATTCTTGTTATATGAAGATTATCAACTCATACTAAAAATCGATATATATATTAACTAAGCTTAAATCACCCCAACCATATTTATATTATATATTCATCTTCATTATGTATCAATTTCCTAACTTTTTAATTCAGTTTTATGATTTTTACAAATTTTGTAATGGATTATCTAAATAGACTAGTTAGTGATATAATATTTTGTTAAGGTTCTTGTTATGTGAAGATCATCCACTCATACAGAAAATCCATAAATATATTAAAAGTTAATGTTTCTTAGACAAATGCATTTGGTATTTCGATAGTTATAAACCAAGTATTATAATTATATTTAGATATTATTCCTTTAAAATAGATTAAGATTATATTAAAACACTATTCATTTAAAATTTATTAAGTGAAAACAAAAACATATAATATATATAATATATATAATATATAATAATATTTTTAAATTTTAAATAAAAAAAAATATTAATTATTAAATATATAAAATGGATTAATATATATATAGAACATAAATAAATTAATTTTTTAAAACAAGTTTACCCATCAATATTTATAATCGATTGAGTACTAAGATAAGCAGTACACAGTATATGCCTACTATCAGATTATATATATATATATATATATAATTTTTTAATAACATAATTTTGAACATCAATATTTACAGGTCTATTGAGTTACTAAGATGGGCAGAATATGCCTACCATGGGATTTAATCATGTACATTATTTAGAAATTAACCTATACACTTGTAAATATGTCTCGCCGAAATCTCTCTCCAGAAAAATGATTTAAACTATATTACCATTAATTTCATTCATAAATGTGGGCAGTTGATGGCTATTGAGCTGGTCAGTGTGCATTGGCTCTCTATGCTTAATAATTTAAGTTAATTACAACTTACGCGGATTTGTTTGCGAACCGGTCCACTTCATCTATCAGGGATGCTGGAACGTAATAATCTTGAATTATTCAAGATCAGATTCGGCAATAAAGTTAATAGAAGGCAGTAATCTTAGAATGGTTGAAGATCACCCTTGGCGATAAAGTTAAGAATCTTGAACAGTTCAAGATGATCTCTGGCAATAAAGTCAAGGTTGACGCAGTGTATTTTAAACGTCAGTTACAATCAACCTTGGAATCAGAAACACTATTGGTGAGTGGATAGATATGACGCGCTCAGTAGACATGGTGGGATTTTGGAATTGATCCGCTTCGCTTTCTGAATATCTTGATTCGACGGATTCAAGGAAAATTTCCAAGAGGTGCCTGCAAGGTTGTGCATCGGAGGAGAGGAGAAATGGGTGACCAAATGAGCATGGCAAACTGCTCGGGCATTATTCTGCAGGCTTATGGACGGATCAAGGGCAAAGCAGATTACCGTTACCAGGAGCTCGGCAAGGAGGAAGAGAATGGTTACACGAAAAATCAAGTATCTTTTTCATAGAAAAAAAAACCTTTTATATGCAATAAAAAAGTTTGCACTTAATTTAATTTTTTTTACTATTTGATAATTTTAAAATAAAATAAAAAATTTGTTATCAAATAGCTATAACAAAAATATAATTAATATAAAAATATATATATCAATCCATAACCTAAAAAATAAATAATGAAAATATTTAATTATAATCAACAACATATATGTATTACATGGTATATTATTGGATCTTTATATGAGTTCTTCAACTTTTCTCATCACCACACTTTTCCAATTTGTAATCCATTATACAAATAAATTGAAAATTCATGTCTTAATTCTAATAATGGTAAGAACTCCCTACTTCATATTCATTATACCGTTAGCATTTTCATTCAATGTCTAATATTCTAAATTTTTATTATACCGTTAGCATTTTCATTCAATGTCTAATCTTCTAAATTTATACCATTAGCATTTTCATTCAATGTCTACTCTATGTATTATTAATCCTCAACATAATTTCAATGGAACATGTTTATATTTATCAGTTTTAATAAGTATAATAAGAATAGTCTAAAAGAATATTTCACCTCTTTCACCTCTTTGACGTATAACATAATTTAATGAGAATAAGAAATCTAAATTTTTTCGAATATTAAACATAAATAATTAATTTGATTAAAGAAATATATTTTTTTAAGAATATTAAAAATATATAAATAGTTAATTTAATTAAAGTTAATAGGATCTGTTTTAAGAAACTAATCATAAGATATGTGATTTATGGTTTTCTCAAAGATCTAGAAGATAAGAATAAGGTTTTTATGGAAGATCTTGGTTTTGGGGATGGTTTTTTTTTTTATTCATCCATGGTTTCTGGAGTTTAATCTTTTTATCATGAAATATTTGTTAGTTTTTGTTTGGGTTAGGCTCTTTAACTTGCTTCTTTATTGGGTTTGGCTAGGCATCCTGTTGGATATTAGAAACTCTATATGCAATTTCATCAAAGTTGATAGTGATAGGTTATCAAAGGGTTTTGTTATTTTTTTCTACATATGTGTGGAAATGGATCTCGATGAAGGCTTACTAGACAAAATCATCCTACAGTGGAAGGGAAAGGAATATATCTAGCCTTTGGATTACGAAAATATTGCCTTTAGGTATAGAATTTGTCAATAGCTTGGGCACCTTCAGAATGTGTGTCCCTCTTCTAAAGGGGATTTCTACAACCAAGACCCGAAGAGAAGCTATCGTCGCTGAAGAGACCTGAAGGCCACATTAGAGCTCAAGATTTCAGTAGATCAATAGAAGAACAATTCCTAGGACCAAATGATATCCCCCAACAATTTAGCCTCTCAAGATACTTGGCAGCCCCCAGTTGCATCGACACAACCCTGAGCAAAGGTAAATCTTTTACAGAAGGAAAATGAGAGATATTTAACCATAATTGTGCCTGCAATTTGCAAACAAAAGAAGAACCATGAGCCTAATCATTCTAATAGTGAGAAATATCTCATTCATCCATTTCGAATGTTATGGAACTTTCTCAAAAAAATGAAGAAGCAGCATTAACCTTTTTTGACGAATGGCTAAGCATTAACCTTTTTTTGACGAATGGCTAAGTAGGATGGATTGATGTCTCTAAAAGAAAGGGTAAAAAGGAAAGCCAATTAATCACCCTGGTTTTTAAAACTAGGATTATAAAAAATAATCTTTGAGGTATCTAATTCACTCATATAATATATTTCATAGAATTATAATTTAACTTACAAAAAAGTTTATCATATATTCTTATTTCACTAACTTGATTTCTTCACATTATCAAATATGAAACCTAAACAATTCTTTTATAATTTGTTTAATCTTTGTTCTAAATATTATATGCATAATCCTTCTAAAATATTATATGCATAATCCTTCTAAATATGTACTCAGAATCAAACAAACAAACCACATTACCTTAACTTAAACAAATAAACCACATTACGTTAAATTAAATGCTTCAATTCTTATTTCTAAAACATAGGAATTGACATAAGAAACATATATGAAAAGAATAGTCTCGAGATGTTAGATTGTTTTACATTTATAAAATCATTTAATCAAATTGTTGCATAGTATATTAATTGTACAATTAATACGCGAGTCATATTAAAATCAACGTGTCATATTATTTTGTATAATATAATTATTAAAATCAATAAACGAGATCATTTTGCAATGTATTATTGTTGAATTTCATGTAATGTAATAAATTAATTTAAAATGTATTTATATTAAAACATTACACTTACTCTAAAATGATTCAATGTCTTATATTAATACAATTATCTATTTAAAATTAAATTATATATATAAATATATATATATAATATATAATTTCTTAATGAATTTCAAGCTCAGAATGAATTAAATATTATATTAGGTTCATTGTTTTTCCACATACAGGGAAGATAACAATTACTACTCCCAATCGCCTAAACTAAATCTAGTTGATAATCTAGTTGATATGTTTGTATTCGTTTTATGTTCTTTAACGTATAAATTAGTAAAAACATATAAATTTAGAAGAGATAAAAAGTTTGTTTTAATTCTTTAAATCCAAAACCCTTAAGTTAGTGTGGCACCGTACCAAAATCCATTTATGGTAGATTGAACCATAAATTTTTAAGTTCAAGGATGAATAACGTAGTACTCATATTTTGTTCCTTTCTTCATAAAATGATCATAAACATAATTATAGAAGAGACAAAAATGTCTATTTAGTTCATTAAACCATTAAGGTAGTGTTAAGGTAGTGTAATGTCATAGAAAACTTTATTTATGGAATGATAAACTTATGTTACCTTACATTTTCAACGGAAAAAAATTGCAAATAATTAAAGTTTCGATATAATTAAAAGCCTTGACATTTCATTAAAGAGACTTTATCATTATCTATATATTTATCTAACAAACCCTAACCAATATTTACTTTGACATTAATGGGTAGGTTTAATTACATTTATTGTATCATTATTACTTAGTAATAATTATTTAGCAATAACTAATATAGTGGACCCAATCTACATTACTTTAATTTCGCACTATACTTATACTACTATTAACATCAATGAATTTTTCGCTCCCCTATTACATCATTGTGAGAGATCCCACCACTTAAATATATTTTAAGAATAATTCCCTTCAATGTGTTTATCTTTGATGTACATTTATAATCCAAGGTCCCATGTATCACTTTTTACACTAACACCTAATTATGAAATAATGATAAGTGTTATGCACAAAATGGTCAATAAAATCATATGTATACACAAAATAACTATGTAAAATTAGTTATGAATCTAGGAAAAATATTCCATTTACTCCAAACCAATATGCATAACCTTCTCATGCCATTCCTCAATGATGGTCAATCCATATGGAGGAGAAGATTCATAAAAAAGAACTTGAAATTAGTTATTCTCCTATAAATGGTAACTATTCCTATACCATTCCTTTCAAGCTTATTTTAAATCACACAAACTATATATGTCACTTGTATATTTTTTTTCATTTCAAGCTTATTTTAAATAGTATTTTTACATTATGTATCCAAATTCCTAAACTTTTAACTTAGTCCCATGATATTTACAAATTTTGTAATTGATTATTCAAAAGAAATTTATATGTACAAACAATTTCAAGATTTTAATTATTTTACCTACAAAATGTAAATTAATTGATGATAGAGTATTTGTTAATGTAATTGTTTTATGAAAATCACTAATTATAAACTCATGGATACAGTGAATCTATACATATATTAAATACATCTTGTATATCTATAGTTATAAACTAGATATTATGATTATATTAGAACATTGTTCTTTAAAATTTATCAATTGAAAAATACAACATATTTTTTCAATAAATTATTGTATTCGTTTTTTAACTTCAAAAGTTTATGATAATGAATTAAAAAATTATTTGATATTATTTATCAAATATATAATTTATTTATCATCTTAAAATAATCCATATCATTATGTTTGATATTTATTTCTTAGAGTTCAAAAATGATTATTTAATATACAACGATATGCAAAACTCTCTCCATGAAAATGGTTTAAATTATATAACCATTGATTTCATTCATTAATGTATACGGTAACCA
>APFE030909812.1:0-19740 GCA_000404065.3 Pinus taeda | reverse complement strand
CAAACAACTACAGTCTTTCATCTTTGTGTCACTTTTTTTCGAAATTTTAATCTGATGCTCAGAGAGAGAGTTATGATGATTTTCCCAAGGTCACGTGTTTGAGATGGAATTCAAGAGCCTGGAAAAACCCTAACTTCATGAGTTCATATCTCTGAAAATATAGAGATATACGATCTGAAATTCGGAGACTATTGTTCATCAAGCTTTTAGCTCAAATGGGTTCTAGTTCTAGCTTTTGAAGCTTCATAGAAAAATGTTATAGCAAAAATTCCATGATGACCTATTTGAAGGAGCGAAACCCTAGAATCCAAGGCTCTGATACCAAATGTTATGCAACCAACTCACAAAATAGAAGAAAAGATAGATCAGTGACTTCAAAATCAACCTCTTTGAGGGTGAAACCTCCTTTATATTACACAAATGAACAATTCTTGGATGATACCAATGATAAGACCTCTTTTCTATATATAGGAGTCTAAGGGGTCACAATATAATGAGAGCCTACATACTAATAATATTTTAAGGGGATAACAATAACAATGGTGGGCTTCTATGGGGCACAATAATAAAAATATGGTGACTACATGGGCACAATAATACAATAAGGGGCTACACTAGTAGGATAGGGACCTAACATTTACCCTCTTTGTGGGATATTTTTCTTCTTCTACCTTCTCTCATTTGTGAACAGTTTAGATGCATGGGTCTTTGGCTTGAGTTTTCCATCTTGGTTTGTCTACTTTTTTCACTTATTTTTCCAGCCTTTATTTGGCCCCTCCCTCTTTAGCATTATTGCCTACTTCACACTATAGTCTTATTCACAGTCTTGCTCTTGTTCCTTATGCATCTTCCATGTTGATACAAAGACATAAGTTCCACATTGGTGTCACATGTTAAGGCCTGTGGGGGCTCTCATGCTCACTAGTGAACCGAATCTTCCACTAACCTTTATCACTTCCAAACACCACTTGTTATTCAAGCTATGCTCAAGGAGGAAGAAAGAGATATTATTAGTGGGAGAGGTTGTTGTTTAGATGTAGACATTGTAGGGGAAGTGGAGGCTAATGTCCCTAGCACTAATCATACTTGTAGAACACGACTAGTTCTTGTAAACAATTGAACTATATTGAAAAGTGAAGACGTTATTATGACGAATCTTCCTATACCACAATGATGCTAAGGAGGAAATTTTCCTATTGTTGAATGATATTTAACCATTTGTAAAATCCATGGACTATTTCCTCCAAAGAATTGAAGACGAACTCAACCTTACACTTGAGCCAATAAACTCTCTCGTTAATAAAAAAATCTTGTTGAGGTGATCCCTTTTGATTTTTCTCCATCAGCATAACTTACTGCAATTTTTATAGTTCTCCCTCTAGGAATTTTTATTTACATGCATATATCAACTGATAGGCTAGATGATGGAGATATTTGGACCAGACATTTAGATTTTTTTTTCTCTCTATTTTTGAATCTCCATGTATGATTATCTAATAATATAAGGTTTTTCCATTAATCTGGTTTCCCTTTAGCAAAATTAGGCAATATCAGGACTATGGTGTGGTTTTTTGGTGTGTGTGTGTATATATATATATCAACTATATGTATATATATGGATACAGAAAGCAATGAGAATAAAAAAAAGTATTATTACACGATAGGTTTTTTTGTGTACTCTAATCACTTTAATATGGAGTTGATGCTTAACACTTTAGAAAATATCAATAACATATTTTTTTTTGGTGAGTCTTGAGATGATTGGCATGTCTGACTTGTGGCTTGAGTAGTTGTGACCGAGGGGCATCTAAGCCATCAAAACCACTTAAAGATTGCACTCGGCATGGGCCACACCAACCCTTAGCATGGCTAGATTTTTTCCCATGGAGTTTTGAATCGATAATAACAAAAAATATTTAATGTGAGTAAGAAATAAAATATTTCATCATCTAGTAAAATATTCAATATCAATTATATTTTCATTTAAAGACAATTAAAATTAAAAATCGTATCATGACATTCTACCTGATGTGTGTGTGTGTGTGTGTGTGTGTGTGTGTGTATATTATATATATATGAAATGACACTAAATAATTATCTCATTTAAAACAATTCAATTCCATCATGTTACTCAATAGGAAAATTTGATACTCCTTTTATACTCCATATATAGTTATAACATTTTAATGAATGTTTTTTAGTCTAAAGGATATGTGTAAATCCTTCCATGCTTAATATGAAGTTGGCATGTTGTGTACGCACACACTAGATCTATCATGCATTGATATATCAAATTCCTCGAGTTACAAACTTCATTTAGAATGTAACACTTGTTGTATAACCATCTACATATTTAGAATTTGTTATTTATTAAAATGCTATTTTGATGCATATCACATTCACAGCTGAACATTGTGATTTTTATTTTCTAGGTTAACATAAGAGGGAGTTAAGAAAATTAAAATTATGATCCAAAGTTAGTTTATGATGTCAATTTTATTTTTACAATTTTAAATAACCTTTTTTTTTGCCTTGGAAGGCACATTGTACACCCCATCATGATATAGATGTGTAATTCATTTTGTGCTCAACTTAGGGTTGATACTTCTCTCTTTTTAAATAACAATTTTATATATATATATATATATTCTCTAAATAAAACACCAATATAAACTATCATCAAAGAAAAAAATAAAATACATATTTGGTTACTTTTATTTAAAAGCATTAAAAATCAATATGAAGGAGATGTAATTGCTTTAGTGCTTAACAAATAATTTACATATAGTATTTAGAAAGAACTATTAATAACAACATAATTTTATATCAATTTTAAAAATAAAGATAGAGTAATTAACTTACATAGATAAAGGAAACCTATAATATAACATCAATCAAAATTTTTAAATTACTTTGAATACCACACCCACTCACTCACACACATATCTCTCAAACCCCAACATTTTTTATTTGGATACCCCACCCACTCACTCTCACACACATATCTCTCAAATCCCAACATTTTATTTGGAGGAATTTTGTGTTCTGGGGCCCTAAGTTCGACATTAAACCTAGTTAATGTGAGATCTCTTTTCAATCATGTTAATTTAGTCCAGAGATGTTTGTATTAGGAAGAATAATGCAAATATTGAGTAAAATTCGCCTAATTGACATCATTAGTATTTAGCTAGAGGAAGTTTGTATTAAGTAGTCTCAATTTTAAAGAAAAATAATGAAATATATAACTTTAAAGCTTAACATATTTAAACTATATTAATGAAGCTAGAAAAATAAATCTCCCCAAAAATATAAAAACTAAATGCATAAGATCAAATACAAAATTTCTATAAAAAAATTAAAAAACATATAATTACTAACTTCAAAATTTACATTTACTTAAAAATATATATATAATTTTTTATAAATTATATATATTATGATTGGGTTTAATTTTTTTTTTCAAGCAAATCCATATTACAACAACTAAATACAGTAATCTCAAATAAATTTACTAAAACAATTACTCCCTTGTAGTCTTATATACCAATTTAAATTTCTTCTATAAAACTACGTGAATTTTAAATACCAGATGCTCCTTCAAATCTTATCATATCTATATCATAAAGTCGGGTGTATCATAAAGTCGGGTGAGGATTCAATGAATTTGATGGAATACATAACCTCCAAAGTTGAACATATAGAAAGGAAATCTGTACTGTAAAGTTGAACCCAAATCCGATGTGATTTGTAGTATATAAGTACGCTGCATAACCTCGTTTTTTGGCCAAAAGATACTCATAGGTTCAAAAGTTCATTTTAGAAATATGTTCGAAACGGTATGGAATTTCGCGGGGTATTTGCCTAATTTAACTAGGCGGATGAATGGCTCAGAAAGTTGTTTTTGCAGGGTATTTGCTTAATTTAAATAGCTGGATGAATGGTTTAGAAAGTTATGGAATTTTTGATTATATTTACAAAAAAGTTGCAAAGATTTTTGTAAATTCAAGTTATGGTTGTTAAATTTTAAAATTTTAAGTGTCTTAAATGTTTTTAATAGTGCTGAATTTATTTCCACCATCAAAAACATGATTCAAAACCTGCCTTTTTAAAAAATTTTGAAATTTTTTACGAAGATTCTAACCATTTTTTATCTTCTGTACCATCCTCCGCAACTCCGCAACTGTAAATGATTCCCTTAATTATGACCGCACAAATTTTTTTGTAACATCACTCACTACAGTATTTGTTTATTGTTTAACATGCTATCATCATGCAAGGATTCAAATGATACTCTGAATCCACTTTATGAGATATTATTTAGTGTTGTTTGGATCTAAGTCAAAAATGTAATTCTTTTTACAGGTAAGTAATAGAAATCTATGTTTTTCTAATTGAAAAAAGATAACAAAATTGTTTCACAGTTTAAGAGACACGTAACAAAATTGTTAGATATGAAGTTATGAAAACCCTCCAATTTGATTTTCTAAGTAGTAAGATTCCATTTTTACTATTGTACTAATTATTGATAGTAACTAATAAATAAGGTAAAAATATAAATTAAAATGACTATATATATTTATTTATCTATATCCTTATTAATAATTGGGGTTGTATATGCTTTCAGTTAGATTAAGTTTTGTTTAAATTTGGCAAATGTATAAAAAATTAAGAGACATATATAGCCTTCATTAATGGGCGTATACACTGGTAAATATTAATTACCAATAAAATGACCATGCATATTTATCAGTCTATACACTTATTAATGAGTAGAGTTAGTTGTATATACTCATCACTAAATTATGTCTTTGATTAAATCACATTGTGGACATATACAACACTAAGCATCTAAACGAATAAATATTAGTTATATATGCCCATCGCTAAATTATATCTTTGATTAAATCTCGTGAAAGACATATACAACCTTGCATATTAATGTACATATAAACTCATAAATATTAATATTAATGCCCAAACAAAACCGCCATATACATATTTATCAATGGATGAGCTCATTAATATGAGGGAGGCATATACAACTCTACAAATCAGTCATACATATTTATCAAAAATACATGCTCACAGCTAAATTATATCAAAAATAAACCTAAACATATATAACTTTGCGCATTAATAGACATATAGACCGATAAATTGACTCTGAAACACACGGTGGTGTACTGTCTAATTAAATATTGCTGGCTCAACAGTACGGTCATCAGTGTACCTAACTATTCCACACTTTCAGTTGCGTATTCAAAATGTGCACAATTATTGACTCTGAACGTTCGATTTTGCTTTGAATTTTCAAATGAAGTGCAACTTTTTCTTTATTTGTTAGATGCTCTATATATATAGAAAATAAAACAATATCACGTGGAAGGTACACGAAGTATCGTATGATTGCACAGCGGGCATTTGCTATATAATATTCTTGCTCTCCTTTCTTCTACTTGCAAGTTGCAGGGGCCTCCATTATTGAGAGTCTACCATATTTTCAGTGCTATAGCAGTTTATCAGACGAGTTGTATTGTATGCCATATATTCTCCTGCTCTGTTAAATCTGGTGAAGGCTCGATTCTTCCTAATCTCGTCCAGAATGGGCCACTTCAGTCGTTTGCTCCATAGAGTTACCAATATCCGGTCCTCCAGGCGGCCATTGGCGTTTGTCAAAATACAGAAGAATGACAGAAGTAGAGACGATTCAGACGGTAACAGTACTGTTCCCAAGGGGTGCCTGCCTCTATATGTGGGGCACGATATTATTATGAGGTTTGTGATAGAAGCCACCGTTCTCAGCCATCCCCTATTTGGGGAGCTGCTAGAGGCTTCTGTACAGGAATTCGGATACGAGCAGCAGGGGCTCTCAGGATTCCCTGCGACGTCTTCTTGTTTGAGAGGATTCTTAATCTTATTAAGACGAGAAATCCAATGCTATCAATTTGTTATCAATGATTTTGGATACGGTGCTCTTCTTTTGTTCTGAATGTATCCAAATTCCATTAATGGATTCTCTACTTTTCTTACCACTCATCGAATCAAAACAAGTTACAATTTTTTTTTTAAATTTCAAATTTATATTACATTTTCATTGTACACTGGGAGATTTGTACATTGATTTAGAAGTGAAAGGTAAAAGGTCATTTCATAGGTATTGGGTTTGAACTGTTATTACTGCCCTATTTGGATTTTAGTTTAAATCAGGAAAACTAAATCTAAATTATTTGTAATGAAAAGGACTGCGAGCCGTGGAGTTACCTTGGTGAGACAGGTGACCTGGGTGAATGGATTAATGCACAATTATTTGTCTTTTCCGTTTTTATTATAAAAATTAAACCTTTCGAACTCCATATAAAAATGGATTTGGAAATAAAGTTGTTAAAACACCATATTGTATATCTATTATATATATATATTGAGTATAAAGACAAGAAGGAAGGCGTTAGTTGATACTCTAATACTTTTCTCTCTCGCTCTTCTCTCCTCTCTCTCTCTATACTTTATCATAAAATAGATATAGACAAAATGGAAAAAGTTAAGGTACAGTAAGCTGGTAATCTTTTCAACATTCTATTGATACGAACAGATCAGTGGGTATATAAATGAGTTTTATTGTTTAATTAATTTTATTATTTTGAATATTATTTTTTTTATTTTTGTTTAATTTATTAATTAAGAAAATTAAGTCTTTTAATATATATATATTTGTTTAGGCAAGTATTTATTGGTTTAAAAATTTAATATGAACTTGATTTGATCGAAGTGTTTTCGAACTACCAGTGGTTTCTGGTTTATTGTTAGGGCTAAGTTTGCATTAACCACGTATGGTTTTCTGGTTTCTTGGTTAGGATTAGTTGAATAACTGGATCAGTGCTAAAGTTAAATCAGAGAGAGAGGGGAAACGCTGTTTGGACGGGAATATTGAACCTAGAACTGGGACTTAGATAAAGATAGAACATACCTATTTAAATAATTAATAAGTTATTTTAGTTATGTTTATTTCCATTTATAAAATAAACTCATGTCATCTAATAAAAACTTTTATTATTATGTTATAACAAAAACTATAAAAGTTTGTTAAATTTATAAACTAATTAGATATATAATTACTCAACAAGGCATCACTCAACAACAGACCACCTTGTTACGCTAAGGATCATTGCGGAGGAATGTCGTAATGATAAATCCGATTTATTTTGCTGCTTTGTAGACTTTAGAAAGGTTTTCAATACGGTACCTAGATACAACCTTTGGAATAGGTTAGAAGAGCTAAAGGTTCCTCTTGAGTTGAGAGCTGCTGCTATAAGGCTATACGAGAATGTAATTGCCAAGCTAAAGAACAATGAGGGGTGGTCAAAAGATATTAAGTGTAACATCGGAGTTAAACAAGGTTGCCCCCTTTCCCCTACTCTATTTGGCATTTACATCGATAAGCTTGAAGGTTATTTAGAAGAAGCAGGATGTGGTGGCACAATCTTAGCTGGGATAGTCATTATCCTTCTTCTCTATGCTGACGATATTGTTCTTTTGGAAAGGTGCCCTTCTGATCTTGATAAGCAACTAAAGCTTCTTAAGGATTTCTGCTCTACCATGGGTATGACTGTTAACACTAACAAAACAAAAGTTATGATTATCAAATCCAAGAAGGACACTTGCGCTAATTTTATGTATGAAAATAATAACTTGGAGGAAGTGTATTCTTACAAGTACCTAGGAATTGATATCCATCACAAGCTCAACTGGAACCATAACATTCAGAAAAGGATCAATGGGGGATGGAAAGCTTATTTTGGTCTTGAAAATAACTGTAAAACAGCAAACCTCGTAATGTGGGATAAAACGAAGTTCCTCTTTGAACTTTATCACTCCTGTATCCTAAGGCTGTGAAGTTGGGGCTGCAGCATTCTCCAGAGAATCAAATGGAGGAAGATGAGCAAATCTCAGAAGCGTTTAATAACCTAATAACCTGAAAATTAAAAGTAATACACCCTATCCTATTCTCCTTATAGAAGCAGGTCTTTCTCCTATTGAGAGCCTTGCTATGCTCAGGTTTCTGTTGTACAAGCACAAGCTCAATAACATAGACAACCATAGACTTCCTAAGCTAGCTTTAAATTCCAGCCAAGACCACCTAAGGCTTAACCGAGGATGGCATAAGGACACAAGGGCCTGGTTAAAATATTGGGAGATCAATGAGAATGATGCTTTGCAAAACATAAATAACATTAAAGATATTGTTACTTCTAAGTTCAATGAAAAATTGTGGTGTGAGAAAGATTTAGCGTCTAAAAGAAAATTAAGTTATTATAAGAAGGTCATCAACCCCACCCTTGAAGATCAAAAGTATCTCTCTATTCTAACTAGCTCAAAGAAGAAAATTAATATAGCAAAGATTAGAACGAATTCTCATGAGCTCCATAGTGAAACTGGTCGCTAGGCAATTCCTAAAACGCCATGGATGGAAAGGATCTGTCATATTTGTGAGAATAGGAGCATCGAGGATGAAAACCACTTCCTCTTAGAGTGCCCTGCATACAACCACATTAGATCTCAATTTCACAATCTTTGCTACAACACTGACCTTCCTAGCCTTTTACAATGCCAAAATTATAGTGAGCTCGAGAGGCTTCTCTCCAAGCTTTTTGAGCATAGGAATAAAATTTTAAATCAAAATAAATAATTTGTCTTTTTAGGTCCGATAGATCAGTATTTGGTCTCGGCGGACGTTAACCATCATCATCATCATCATCATCATCAATTAATTGAGAAAAAAAATTGGAATCCAACTATATTAATTAAGGATTTGGAAATTAAGTTAAAGATTTGGATATTAAGTTAAAGTCATATGGGGAAAGTATATTTGTTTCAAATTTGTTTGTTAAATCCATTCTTAATTCTCATTATTTATGTTTAGAGGAGTACCACCATGATTAGATCTTGTTTTAGGTATTAAAAAAAAAACAAATTAATACTTATTTTAAAAACATCATAAAATAATTTAATGTAGAAGAAGTGAAACTGAACACATAATAATAAAATACAAACTAAAATACTCCAAAACCAAAGAGCAAACAAATAAGAAGACCCTATTAAGAAGAGGGGGAAAACACAAGAAGACTCTATAACGAAGGAAAACACAAGGGGGTGGGGGGATGGGCTCGGGGCCTATTAGGAAGAAAGGGCAAGGATCCAGCAACTGCTAATTTTCCAACCATCATCCCTATTGAGATTTCTTGGCCTTTTTTCAATTTCAATTTCAATTGCCTCCCTAAACTTCTAGTGATGAAACGGTGTAATCTTGGCAATAACAATAGCCTCCTCAATGCATATGTGATGCTTAGTCTTTTATGCGTGTTCTGCTAGGGCGAAGATTGGGTACTCCCATGTTTTATGTCTGCTGAGTGCTCATGAATCCTTTGATTAATAGAGCGCCTAGTCTCACAAATATAGGGGGTCCCACAGGAACAAGGAATAACCTAGACACCTTTCATTTCCTTAGATTCAACAGGGTCTTTCACTGATCTAAGGGAGCTATGGATGGTGTTAAGGGGTCTAAAGTTTGATGGAACATTATGTCTTCTAAGGATTCTCGCAATCTTATCAGTGGTCCCTTATATGAAAGGGAGATGAACCCCTGAGACTTGATCTTTAGGGTGTTTCCTAACCTTGGGACCTTTGCCAGCTTTAAGGAAAGCATTCACTCTGTGGTTCCTACTATAACCATCATTCACAAAAACGTTAAGGAGATGGGATTTCTCTTTATCAAGGTTAAGGCCCTAGCAAAACACGCGGAAAAGACTAAGCATCACATATGCATTGAGGAGGCTAGTGTTATTGTCAAGATTGCATTGTTTCATCACCGAAAGTTTAGGGAGGTTGTTGAAATTGAAAAAAGGCCAAGCAATCTTTTTTTTTGTGAGCTAAGATGGTACCATTCATATTAAATCGAGTTAGCCTGTACAGAAATACAATGGGATCAACCTGCCCCGAAGGGAAATGGGGTCTGTTGACCATCTTAAGTTTTTAATTGCCATCCAAAAACAAAATTTACTGAGTCTACTTATCCATGCTAAATAAACTATCCATTCAAAGAGACTATCACTGTTTGCTATCTGCATTATGAAATGTAACAAAAAGAGCATGCTCTTCAGCTTCCTAACTAGGGAGATAATAAACATATCTTAAGAAATCAGTCTGCCATTGCACCCAGTTGGTTCTTATCCTCCTTTGCTTCAAGAGTAAGCTTCTTTAGCTGTTGCGGTATCTCATCAAGTTTTCCATCCTGCATCAGAACGGTTATCTGAAGATATTCATCTCTTTCTTCAGATTTAGAATGCCTTGGGCCAATTCTGCCATCTCCATAGACCTGTTCCATGGCCTTTGCTAACATCCGCTTCGTTACCCAATACACATGGAGACCCTGTTTGTACAAGGACATACGTCCTCTAGTATTTCCCGAGTCTGGCAGCAAATACTCGCTATCTTCCATTTCAGATTTCGACTGCTCCTGGGTCACCTCCTCCTCCAATTGTTGTATTACCCTCCTAATATCTGCATGCATATCCTTATTGTACGCCCTCTCCGCATATTGAACTTGGCGCTTCATCGTCTTCCTGCCACGTTTGCTTCCTGCCGGTTGGGGCTTGCTCCGTTCCTGATTGCCCGCTTGACATCGTCCTTCTCTTCCTCGGCAACCCCTTCGTCATCCTGCAGTGCTTGCATTGCCTTCCCTTACCCTGCTTCCCTGTCTAGTTGCGCTTGAGGGTGAACCCATACAATCGTACATCTCCTCCATATCTGCCTGACTCTGTTCCTTTTCTTCCCAGTGTTCCAGCTTAATTCCTTCAGTCCCCGAAGGTCCTCCTCCCCTGCTCTCAACCGTTACAGTCTTCCTCATTCCACCCTCTATGCTCTTGTGTTGAGTTCTCCTTAAGCCGGGAAGTCGACCCCGCTGCTGCTCTCTCTCTACGTTACCTCCTACTCTGATTGCCCCCTTTTAACCCTTGTCTCTGCTCACCTCGAGGGCGTTAGCTGCATACCTGCCTTTATGCCTCCACCCATATCCACTTCCTCTTACCTGCCACCCTCTCTTGTGCTACTGCATTGTCTTCCTCTGTCACCTGCACTCGCCATAATGACCCACTCCTCCTTGGCTTGCCCTTGTGCGAGCTGGCCCTTGTCCCATCATTGTAACGTCATCACCTCCACCACCTCTAGCCTTCAAATTTTCCTCCCTGCTGCTATTTGTAATGATGCCCAGTCTACCTAACGTCGTGTCCAGCTGCCGTGATCTCTTAATGCAAGGTGGCTCATAATTGCCTCCCCTTGTTCTTTTATTACCTGCCCGTCTCGCCGCGTTTTTCACCCCGATCGGGGGAAAAAAGGCCAAGCAATCTTAATAGGGATGATAGCTAGAAAATTAGCCGTTGTTGGATCCACTCTCCCCCGCCGACTCGTTGTATTGTCCTTCTTTATAGGGTCATCTTGTTTTTCCCCCTCTTCTTAATAGGGTCTTCTTATTTGTTTGCTCTTTGGTTTTGGAGTATTTTGGTTTGTATTTCATTATTATGTGTTCAGTTTCACTTCTTCTACATTAAATTATTTTATGATGTTTTTTAAATAAGTATTAAGTGAATTTTTTTATTTTTTTTACCTAAAACAAGATCTAATTATCACGGTACTCCTCTAAATATAAATAATGAAATTTAAGAATGGATTTAACAAACTAATTTGAAACCGATACACTTTCCCATATGACTTTAACTTAATTTCCAAATCTTTAATTAATATAACTTTAACTTAATTTCCAAATCCTTAATTAATATAGTTGGATTTAATTTTTTTTAAATTTTTTCATTAATTATATAACTAATTAATTATAAAATATAAATAATTAAAAAATTAATTTATAAATATAAATAATGAAAATTAGGAAATGGATTTAACAACTAATTTTAAACAGTATACTTGTTTAATAATGACTTTAACTCAATTTCCAAATCTTAATTGATATTAATGGATTCCTATTTATTTTTTTTCAATTAATTATATATCTAATTAGTTTTAAATAAATAACAAACTTGGTTTTTTGTTATAATATAATCATAAAAGTTTTTATTAATATGAGAGTTATTTTATAGTGATTATCCATTATAACTTTTAAATTCAAATATAATAATGAAATTAATAAAAGATAATTTTTAATTAATTCTCCCATTTGGGTTAGTTAACTTTTATTAGCTAACTAGGTTTCTACTTAGTTATTATTAATATTAATAATATATAGTTTTATGTAGTTGACATAGTTTTAAATAATAATAATGAATAATAATTTTAGTAATTTATTCAAACAGTTATAAATGGAAATAAACATAACTAAAATAACTTATTAATTATTTAACTAGTTATTTTCCTATCTCCTAGTCCAGTCCAGTTTCTGGTCCAAATAAACATAACTAAAATAACTTATTAATTATTTAACTAGTTATTTTCCTATCCCCTAGTCCAGTGCAGTTTCTGGTCCAATATAGTTGTTACCTGGTCCAATATAGTTGTTTCGTGGTCAAATATAGTCGTTATGATTTGGTTCTTCAACCTGTAGCTATGATCTCGTTCTTCAACATGTCTTGGCGATGAACTACACTAGTTGGTTCCTCAACAAATGAATTACAATGTGATTTTTACTTGAAAATCTTCTCTATAAATTTGATATGGATTACAGGAGCCTAAATTCTGCAATATATTTTTTATTTTTTTTTCAAACTTGTAATAATTTAAAATACATAAATTTAATATTTTAACAAGTTTAAATTTATATACATATAAATTTTAAATTTTTAAATCGAGAAAAATCTATCATAATTTAATGGTCAAACGAGTTACAAAGATAGTTATTTTTAACTATTACGTAAATTCGAATTCGAGCTTATATGATATATATCATAAAGTATAAGATTTTTTCCAAAAAAATCACATTGAAAAATTTGGTTGAGGCGTTTCGACCACGTTGACCAAATTCTTCAATGCAATTTCTTCTGAAAATTTCTTATACATTATTACGTAAATACAAACTCACTCATCAATATTATTCAAAAAAAACTATAATATTTAATAATAAATACTTATATATAATTATAATAAACCTCTTTACCCTTAAATTAAACCAATCCAGCTTAAAAAAATAATACAACATATAATTCCAGTCAATATTGGAACGTACGGCCTCCATCCAGTGAAAGTTAGGTGCGAGGGGCCCATGGTCCACTACTTGATTCCTTCCCTCCTCTTCAAGTGGACCATTGCTCATTCAATAATAATAAAATGTTTCATGGAAAATTTAGTTGAAACCTTAATTTTAAGATTCTGTTTTATATCATTTTAATTTACATATAATCAATTATATGATTTTCATATACTTTATTTCTTTCTTTTGAATATTTTAGTGTTTTTGTTAAGTGATTTTCATATACTTTATTTCTTTATTTTTAAATATTTTAGTTGTTTTTGTCAGTGAATAATGATTAATTTTTCTTATTATTTAATATAATAATTTATAATGAAATAATCATGTATTGAAATTTTGTCAAGTGAATAATTGTTAATTTCTTTATTATTAATAATAAATTTATAATGATAATTTTATTTATTGAAATTAAATTTTGATTTGTTTATTTTTAAGAAAATAGAAAATTATTTAGAATTTTTCACAATATTATTTATATACTTCAAAGAAATTAAAAAAAAAAAATCTAAAATCATCATAGTTTTGTAAAGTTAAGAGTTTATAAAGTTGTATAGCAATAATTTTCCTTAAATTGAAATTTAATCTAGATATATGTTGGCCATTTTAGAAGAGATTTTTTTTTTCATCCTACAAAGCTTTGAGAGTTTAGCAATCTCAAAGTTTCAATAAGGAACTCATAAATATTTGTTATGAGTTTAGCCACTAATGAAAGTCATCTCATAATTTGTTATCTCAACCAGAGTGTATATCTCATTGACCCATCATTGTTACATGGTTTGGGGCTATTTACCATGGATGACATAAAGGTTTGTTACAACATATTAACTAAATTAATGGAGTTGTTACAATTATAATGATGGGATAAGGTTGGTCAAACATACACAAGGCATGTGAAGGTACAGGGTGACTGCAAATTATATACAACTAAGAGACAACGATAAAAATAAAGGAGCATATATGTATATTGATGGAATGCCAAAAGCATAAGGGAATATTGTAGTGTTTATAAATAGTACACAACTTAGGATAACATATAAGCAACCAAATTGCATATTTGAGAGACATGAAGGAAACCGTGTATTTGTATGTGCAATAAAAAATTAATAGCTTGAGGAGAAGAGTTATTGATCATTTACAACTTGAATTTAATAGTTACAGACATTGTTGTTATGGGGGAGATATGTAACCTGTCATTTATGATTTGTATATTTTATGTTTATAATTCAGAAGAACAATAATCTTATGAAAATTTGTCACTGTATTTTCAATTACATGTGCAATTTCTCGCCTTCTCCTCATCATCCTTCTTCGTATAGAGAAAGTACAACTACTAGTAGCTAGGAAGAAGAGGAGGAAGAACTAACCATTAAACAATACAATTAGAAAAATAAGTTGCTTGAAAAAAATCTAAAATAAACTACAATAAGTATTGTAAATGAAAAATAGATATTGTGTTGATGTTAATGTTAATGCTAGCAAAAGAAGATGATGGTGTTGTACTAATGAAAGAAGTAGTTCCATGGTCCATCCTTGAATTTCTAATATATATTCTAGCATTGATGGCACTAATTTACACCATTTTGGAGATAAAACAAATGAATTTGATGTTGAATTTTGGTGGGTGTTTGGATGTGATTTTCAATTACCTACTATCAAAATGTCATGGCCAATGAACATCATATGACCGAGATATCAAAAATTATATCTATTGTCATTTTGCATTTTTTAGGGGTAAATAAACGAAGTTATGGCTAACTTTTTTGTAAGAATGTGTGTATATGATCCAACTAACCAAGTCCAAATTCGGTCATCATCTCATTTATTGTGTATTTATTATGCGAAAAATTAAATGATAATGTGGTAGGTTGGTTGTGGAAAAGCACTAACATAGTTAGAATAGGTAAATGATTAACAATTTTGATTTACATTTAATGTGAAATTGATTATTTGTTTAAACAATTGAAATAACTTAACTTTTGTCGAAATATGTAGTCCACGAAACATGAAGGTGATGATTGGTTTGATGAGGAGAAGTAATTCAATTCCCTATGCCCAATCGTTAGAGTCAAAAAAACCTATGATTAAAACGAACAAATAACTTGTTTGTTTTATTTTAATTAGAGAACAAAATACTAAGATTAAAGATAAGATCTACAAGTTGCAGTAAGATATTCATAGATATTAGGTAATTACCATAATCAAAGTGATTTTTATTTATTTCATAAGTTCAATTATGAAAGTTTTTCTTTTAACTTTTAAATTATCTAATAAAAAGGTATTTTCTTTCCTATATACAATTTTTTGGAAGAGACACTACCTCATTTGGGAACCATGAGTCAACATATACTTGTGAGGTTATTCTCTTCTCCACCTTTGCATGGTCGTATTCCCAATATTCAAACGAGGTCCACACCTTTAGATGGGTCTCATGAGCACATGCCCCCCGAGCAAAAAACACAACCAGGCTCTGTAGGTGGTGATAGAGGTGACCCTATTAATGATACTATGGCTTCATTTCCTATATCATCACATGTTATCAGTGTGGGGATGATTCCATGCACTTTTTTGGTTAATCAGGAAGGAGTTCCAATAAAAAAATACCATGTATTTTTTAATGTTTTAATTGTTTCATGTTGTCTATCTCAAACATAAATCATTTAGATTATTATTTTCAAACTAATGATCATACCCTTTTTCATGTAGGAAACAACTTGTTTTATAAACACATAAATGACAAATAACTATTCATTTTTGGGCCCACCATATGCAAAAAGGTGGAATTCCCAAAATTATAACCTAAAGAAGGACCTTATGGACTACCTTGAAAGTCTATTTTGGGTAGATGCCTTCGATAAAAGTGAACTCAGCCTCACAGCTAGAAACTATTTAAAATATGTATGGCACATGTATAGGATTCACTTGGAAAATAACCATAGGTATGCACATCCACCCATGATTCCTATAAGGGAATGAAATTCTCTCATCAATGACGCAAGTGAGAAGAAATTGAGAAAAGAACAAAAAACACCTCCTGGTGCACCAAGGTAAGCTACATTTTCAATTCAATACTTTTAATTTTCTTTATTTTTAAATAAAATTGCAGTATATAACATACTTGAAACTTTGCATAGGCTCCCTAACACTTTGAAAGCCACCAAGGCAAGGCTTGAGAAACATGGAAACACAAACTAAGTTAGAACAACTATTTAAAGTTACACACACAAGTTGTAGGTACCCAAAAAAGCTAACAAATTTATTTGTTATATCGCCTTTCGATTATCTAGTAATTACACTAGCCAATAGAAAAAATCAATAATTTTATGTAATGTAGGGTGATGAGTATGGAACCAAAGTCTTGGAAGAAGACCTCTAGCTTGGTTTCAAGTTTGGATTTCAAGTTATTGTTCATCGCCCAATAACAATGAGACAAATTCGAAGACCCGGTTTGAAGAACACAATAAAGAAATATCAATCCACATTAACCTTTCATTACTTATCAAATACAATCATGTTTAATAATGTCCATAAATTTAATTTTTTTCTTTGTTTTAAGCAGGGGAGCATTAATTTCAACGAGCACTCTCTTGATAGTGGAGTGTAGATAGAACATGGTGCTCTCATGCAACCCCATGACAATATGGTGCAACCCCATGATATTACTATAGATGATGCCCATGATGGTAATATGGTTTCACATTAATCATATACTTAATAATTTTGTAATTATAAATTTGGTGCTTCTATTTGTTTTTACTTATTTATTTATGATTGTGCACTTGTATATTTCTTGCTTTCAATGGTAGAGCATGTCATACATGAGGATCCTCTACAAAAACAGGAGCATAGGGAAACCATTCCAATGGTGTCGACTAGTGCACTAGGTAAATACTTACATTAGAAAGGTATTTTTTATTATTAATGAACTACTTCAATGATATTGCATTTGAATGATTTCTTTGAATCATTGGCCATACTCACCTTTTCTTCATGTTGAAAGAGGATTACAATTAAAAATATTTAATTTCAAATGTTGTACTAACTATAACCTTTCATGTTTCATCTCATGAGAATGTACAGGATGAGGCTAGAAAAGAAATGGAACATATGCTTGTATTTAAAGCTACTCCTCTTGCATCTACTACTCAAGCAGGTAAAGAACTCTCTAATGCTATTTGTATTAATGAAATACTTGTAATAATAATAACAAAAGAATTAATTTAACATTTATTTATTTTTGCATATGATCATCTAACCATCTTACAATAGCCTCGATGTCGTGAGAACATGACCAGGTCATCAAGAATATAGCTTGCAGAGGCCATAACATCTAAAGGGGAAGAAGGAACTAATGTCCTCCTTTCTCAATACATTTCAAAAAAGAATAAAAAGAAAAAGAAATGATTGTACTCGTTATATAATTAGACACTCCATGTACCATATTATGGAAACACATTTTTGATGATAAAATTTATTGTGGTGGAGTATTTTGTGTCTATGATTAAAAAATGAATGAATGAATGTTTTATGTTAATCAATGATTGTTATATGTTTCTTTATGTAAAAAAACAGATATGTTTCTTTATGAATATTTTGTTTTTCTAGTGTCTATGCATTAATCTTAATGTGTTGCTTTCAACTATTTTCTAGTAGATATATAGGGTACGCGGGAATTGAGAGTGATGTGAGGAGTGGGGGGTAGGGAGTGGTTGTAAGAGCTTCCACCTTCACGTGGTTGACCCTATTCAGTAGAGAATAAATTAGAATTTGGATAACCTTGGAACAAAATTCTCTCAATCCAATAGAGCAACAACAAAGATTAGACTACTCCAATAAATTATTCTTGAAACCAAGAGAATCTCATTTAGGTATTCATGCACTCAAGTATTTTTAATTATTAAAAAAAATTATTAATATATATTATTATTTTGTTGATTCTTTAATTGTTGGTTGAATCAGTAGAAAAACAATTGGAGGAGATCTCAATATGCACTCACAAAGAGAAACATGTGGAAGTGGTGTACAAAATGTAAGCATGTGATTGAACTAGTTGAAGGTTGTATATAGCAAATGCTTGTTTTTCTACTTCTGAATAATTCAATTTAGCACCCTGAAAAATTGAACTGAAAAAAGAGATGGGTGCTTCAATTTTCCGATCATTAATTTGTGTTAAAACAACAGCATAAGAAGTAGCAAAAGTATACAAGATGAAATGATCAGAGAAATTCGGAGTACTTAGATAGGGAGCATTAATGATTGTTTATTTGATTGTGTCGAAATATTGTCTTTCATTATGACCCCATTTAAAAATTACATCTTTCCTAATCATTTGTTGTAACAGAAAAATAATTTGTGAGAAATCAGGGACAAACCTTTTAACAAAATTGATATGTCAAAAAAATGATTGCTTGCTTTTTTTATATGGTGGAGAAATTTATGAAATTTCTTTTATTCTATCGGGGTCAATGTAAATTCCATTTTTTGACACAATGAATCCTAAAAGTTTCCCTTCACTAAGAACGAAAAAAGACTTTTTCGAACTTAATGAAATCCCATATTTTCTACAACGTTCAAAAATTTATCTTAAGTCCTGCAAATGATTATTTATGTTCTTTGAATAAACATTAATTCCATCTAGATAAACAACAATCGTTTTTTTAACAGACCTTTAAAATTTATGTCCATGGCTCGTTAGAAAGTGGCCCCAGTTTTTATTAAACCGAATGGCATTTTTTGGTAGGAATAAGTTCCCCATTTAGTTCCGAAAGTAGTTTTTACCCTATCATCTGGGTGGACCGTGATTTGATTATATCCTGATAAACCATCAAGGAAAGACATAAGTTTGGAACCAACAACTGATCGTAAAATTTGTTCCATAGTGGGTAGCAGGAAATTATCCTTTTGATTGGCCTTATTGAGATTCCTAACATCTATACGAATGCGGATATTACTGTTTTTCTTCCTAACAGGTACCAAGTTGGAAATCCATATTGAATTCCTAATAGGAAGAATGATTTTAGCTTTAAGGAGTTTATTAAATTCTATTTTGATTTGATTTTCTAAGTTTGGATGAATTTTCCTTAATTTTTGTTGGATAGGTTTATCTTTTGATAACATCGGGATTGTATGTTAAATGATGGAAGTGTCAAATGTTTTGAGATATTAATAACTCCAATAAAAGATATCCTTATATTTTTTTAACAATTGAATGAAGGATAATATTTCGTCAAACGAGAGACCAAGTCCCAAATTGATATTCCAAGGTTTAAGATCTGTCCCAAGGTTTATTAATTCAAATCTCAAAGTTGAACTCTGTAGTTTTGAATTAGTAAGTCTTTTAAATCTATCTTTTAAATCATAGAGATCATCAAGTTTTACTACAGATTTGGGTATGTGATTGTTATGAAACCAGCTCAAGAAAAGATAGATCAACGCCTTAGAATTCAGCCTCTTCGAGGGGGCAACCTCCTTTACATTACATAAATGAACAATTCTTG
>APFE030909808.1:0-14438 GCA_000404065.3 Pinus taeda | reverse complement strand
AGGACAACACTTTTTTGAAGGAGAGGGGCATGTTGGGTCCCTATAATACTAGTGATTACCCCATTATTATTGTAGTTGCATCCCTTATTAATATTGTTGTGCCCCTATTGTCCCCATATTGTTATTACTGTGCCGCATAGAATCCCTCTATTGTTTATTTTGTGGCTTTATATTATTATTGTTAGGTTGGCTGGGTTATATTGTGACTCCTTAGACTCCTATATATAGAAAGGAGGTTTTGTCATTTGAATCCATCCAAGAATTGTTCATTTGTGTAATGTAAAGGAGGTTGCCCCCTCAAAGAGGCTGAATTCTAAGGCATTCAACTATCTTTTCTATCTTTTTGTGAGCTAGTTTCATAACATCCTCTGCCCATTCTCTTGCCCGATCCCTTACAATGCTGCCTCCTCTTTTTTCTAATGAAAGGAGGGTGAGATTGAGATCTCTGGCTATGATGATATTTTCCAGGTTCTCTAGATCTACCAGACTTTTTATGGAATCCCAACAATTTTTTTTCTCACCTGCATTGTTAAGAGCATACACATTGAATAGACAAATTAACTCCTTAGTTTCTAAATGCTGCATATTTAAGAAAATCCAATGGGTATTCAGAGTCTCATATATTAATGAGAGATTATTAGGGTTCCAGAGCGACCCAAGCCCTCCCGAGTCTCCACGGGCAGAAATTGCTTGTGTTCCGCTTTTATTCCAAAATTTTGTACTTGCTTGGAGGAAAGCTGCATCCTTTATTTTGGTCTCCTGGATGAGGAGGATATCTGAGGCTTCCAATCTTATTAAACTTTTCATTGCTTCTTCCTTGGCTCTAGTTCCCATACCCCTACAATTCCAAGAGACTACCTTCATCATTTATTTTTGTTGTGGTGGGATCCCTTGGAGCCCTGAGATTGGTTCCTTGTCGTCTTCGGGGTTTTTGCCAATAGCTCCTCTAGAGTTGGCTGGCTGCCCTGAAGCTTGTCCTTGTAGGTTTCTCGTTCTCTTTTTTCCCTTGTAGACTTGCGTCCTCTTGTGGATTTTCTGTGAGAGGATTGAGAGTCTCCTATTTCTCCTTCTTCTTCTAGTTCCTCATATTCATGGGTTTCCTCCTCCTCTTCTGAGATCTTCCCTTTCAATCTCTCTGCTGCACTTCCACTTTTGATGGAGGGGGAAGCTTTGGATGGAGAAATTTCCTTTGGGATCTCTACCTCTTGGGAGATCATGATTTCAGTTCCTAGAAGCTCGAATTTGTTCCCTTGACCTTCCATGGTTGGTTTCTGAGTAGGACCCATCTATGGAGCTTTAGCATTTGCGTTTGCAGTCTTCTTGTGAGAGATTTTGGTGCGCTTTACCTGGTTCCAACCCTCTTCATTCCCTTTTTCTTCCACACCATTGGATGGATAGTCTCTGGAAAAATGGCCATAGACATGGCACTTCTGGAATTTGAAGGGCAGCTGCTCCAAATCAAGTTTCTGCACGAGTCCAGGGACCTACGATTATTTTGATGGCTTCCGGGAGCCCGATCTCTAGATCTACCTCCACTCAAATTTTGGTGCAGTCATATTGATCTTTGTTGTTAAACTTGTCTATAAATTTTCCTAGGGTGTTTCCTATGTGCTTCAGAGAATCCCAATTCCAACAGTGCACTGGAAGGTTGGGGAGTCTCACCCACACCGGGACCGCTGTGGGCACATCCACTGCCGGATCGAAGTCTGGCATCCATTTATTCAAATACAGTCCTTGAGGGCCCATGAATTAAGGTCCATTTCGGAAAATTAGATCCTTGTCCTCTTTTGCAGTGAACTCAAACAAAAAGTAGCCTCTCTCGAGAAAGTATGAGGTTACTTTGTCTTTTATCAAGGGTGCCTAGTTCTTGGCGACCCAGTTCTTTGTGGATTTTGGGGAAGGCCAGAACCCTGTGAACTGGCCAATAAGGGCACGATCTGCAAGAGACAGGGCAACTTGGATCGGCCCTTTTGGCGGGAGGGCAATCTCAGGAATGTCATCCAGCTTCTTCACAAACTTTGTAGCTTCCACTTTCTTCTTCTTGGGCAAGGAAGCCCGCAGGGTTTTGAATGCATTAGAGGCAGAGGGCAGAGGGGGAGAGATGGGAGGCCCCTGAGGAGTGCCCAACTCTTCCATGACGACATGCGATCTTGGAAGTCTCAGCCAAGGCAAAGGGGCCACGACCTGCAACGTAGACCAAACCCTCAGCAGGAACGCGCACAGTTGTTGTAGAGCGTCCAGAATTTTTTTTCCCTGAATAACTGAATAGGTATTAATCCGTAGTTATATGCAAATTTCTTACAACTAAGTTATTATTGCATGTTTAAGAGCACACAAAAACTATATGCCATAATGACAAGTGGCTTAAAATGATGATGATAGATTTTATTTAAATAAGTATGGTTATGATATACAAATATGGCATGAAGAATTGATTATATACTATGTTGCATATGGATGTTAGAAGTTGTTCGTGATTGGCTGAATAAAATTGTTGCCTTGATAATGATGAGATGATGCCCAAATGGTTACCAGGAGATTGCTTGGTATTATTACATGCCAAAGTGAAGAAGTAACAAGCTATAAAGTTACTTTTATCGAATCCCATCCTAGATAAGGAGTTTTAAATTTCGTGAAAGTTAAAAACTTAAGCAATGGATAAACACTCTTATGTAGACACCATGACATGATTGAAAGGCGATGCTTCAAAATATGTATACTAGTCATGGAAAAACATGGTCATCAAACTAATACAATATTAATCTTGTTAACAAGTAATGCATATAAGAGTAGAATATGATTACTTGAGTTGTACATTGCATGTGTAACTTACATGTAGGACTCATTGTGAGATGCCATGAGTTGCATGGATGTGCCTTTATATGTGAAGGAATCATAAAATTCTCACAACTAAACTATGATAAAATCAAAGAAGAAATTACCCCATACTTGGGAGAACCTGAGGTGCAATTGGTTTTGGATAAGAAATCCAAGATTAAACTATGATGTTGTAGCAATAATTAAATGAATATATGAGTAAAACATAAACTAATCATTACACTAATGATAATCATACAAGTTGAATAGTTATAGTATGAGGAAGAGAGACTCCCTGGAAAACTATAACGAAAAAGGATCTAAAAATCTAATGCTAGCATTAAAATATCACATGCATAAAATAAAATAAGAGAGGATAACCAATCTCTTGGTCTTAAGGATGTGAAAAGGTGAATAGTATAAGTTTCACTTATAACTCCTATGGGAGAATATATGTAGGTGCATATTGTTTATTGAATGAGATTTTATCTACATTAGAAAGATGTTGAGGCATGAAAAGGGCAATAGTAAAACACATAGATGAATTATTTAATTATGGAGTATTGATCTGATGATTATTAAACTTCAAAAAAAAAAAAAAAAAAACTATGAATGAATAGTCTGCTTTAGGATTAAGCAGAAGATATGTTCATGATTGAGTTGTAGTGTGCATGATTACTTTTATGGTATTATGTTGATATTGTTGCAACCACATGACACAGGAAAATGATTGTTTGAATGGTACGACATAAAACTTTCTTTGGTTGCAGAAATGAAACATGTTCATGAAAATTCTTTATAAACTGAGCATAGTTTTTCTACTTACCAGAAATAGATGAAGGAATGTTTGGAATGACACTAACATGGTTGGAAACATGTGGATAAAGTGTATGTGATGCAGGTGATGCTATGCACATGGTATGATGGGCAGTGGTACATATTGTACTATGTAGAAGTAGTACATATGGTACTAGTATGGCTACATGTGTTGCGTGATTAAAACATGATATGTATATCTATGTGTGTAATACACCTTGTGTGTAGGTATGCATGAAGACACAAGGTGGGTGTCCGATAGGGCAACTGATCTAGAGGTTGCAAAAAAGAAGGAAACTAAGAAGTGGTTCAAGGATAAGTAACCACTGTTTAATTGCAGATTAACATACATATGACTATGATGAGTATATATGGTTATGATGTTAGATGGATATTGATGTGGAAAATATGCAAATTAATTTGTTGTATGTAGAGAAACTGTAGGAGGCAAGTGTTCGACAAGAACACGAAGGCTTGGAAGAATGCAGGGGAGAGACATGCATTCCTTCAAACACAATAAATGATGGCGATATAAGTTGTAGCAGCTTTACAAGTATTATGTATTAAATTATGATGTTCATTATGGAAAATTTTGTTGCATTTCTGCATCTAAAATTTATTACAAAATTGTTTGAAACCAATGTTACAGGTAGCAATGGAAGGAGAGGTGCTGGGAGCACTCCTTGTAATTGATATATATATCAGTACATTTGCATCAATGGCAAGGCCATAGAAGCCGTGGATTCAGAGACATCTAATTGTGAACGAAGATGCAATAATACACCAAGGACGGTGTAAAATTTAAGGGGGGGAGTATGTAACACCCCTACGTTGTGTGTCAACTATTGTAAACCTAAGCTCAGGAAATCTAGGTATGAGGTATAGTATGAAAAGAAAATGCATTATTAAATAAATCAATAAATAAATCACTTGGAAAAGCAAGACAACAAGAGATGAGATTCTTTCCAAATCTCATTGAGGAATGTGATAGGAATAAATATTTCACGATAAGGCTTCTAGATGTGATTCTAGATAAGCTTGGATGGATTGGAGATAAATATCCATCGGATGGATTGTAGATAAATATCCATCAAGGGAAAAAACATAAAAATTTGTGGGAGATAAAGACAAGCTTTTATGAGGAAAAGCCTCACGGGAGATAAAGGCGAGTTTTTCTAAAAAAGGCCTAGGCAAATGGATAAAAATCCATAAAAGCGGAACATCGCTAATGGAAACCATATCATGAAAGAGGGTATTAAATACCAAATGCATAGATTAATTGGAGGCAGTTGAACCATCGCAAGAACCTCAGCTCGTGGAGGAATCAAAGGTGATTCATGGTTGGGTGGTGTTGCTCCGCTCTCCAAGTGATGTTTTAGTTGGTTTCATATGCGTGGAGTGTTTTGTATGTTGGTTTCTTCCCATCTCTATTATAATATCATTTTGTCTATGAGAAGATTGTTTAAGTTTCCTTGCCATGAAAATGACTTGAGAAATTGCATGAGATGCTTATGAATAGATTTACATGCATAGTATATACTTTATGTCAAAAAATCATTTGGTTCAGTTGTATAGATGTTGTGTTATTTTTATGTATGAAAGTAACTGCAGTCTTATGCATGCGATTGTTATAGATTATCTGAGATAATGGATTTTACAAGATAATTTTGTGGATGCATATGGAAATTATGGCTTATTAATATATTCCAAGTTAAACTTAGGAGAGTAATATATATTTGTGAAATTGATGCAGTAATGGATATGCTGCTACACTTTGGCTTATGTGTTAATATGATGCATGAGATATATTGTTCGATTCTAACACTTGATATTATCTAGTCTAAGATTCCAATTATCTATGCTAAGAATTTGTATTATGGAATGATTGACATCTATGGTGGGCTTGCTGCACAAAGATACATGTTAGTATTCATGGATTTCACCACTAGACTTGGTCGTTGATAATTGCAGTGCATTTATATTAATGATTGTTAATACCACTATGAAACCATATTTATTCATGTTCAGATAATTATGGGCAGGAGATATATGTGCATGTAGAATCATAGGTAATAATGCATCTAATTATGTAAGTCAATGGTTCAAGTCATCTATGCCATGCATATCGTAAGGATTATATCCATGGAGACTAGACTAGTTCATCGTGCATGTGAAATAAAGGTTGAGTCAATAACACTTTGATTGTGTCTGAAGGACCATGAAACTATTGCATGGCCAAGTTAGCCATAATGGACTTAATAATTTTTTTTTTATTAAGGATGGGGTAGCTTAACCCCATAACTTTATAAGTTGCATGCAATAAGAGATTCTTCATGTGGGATGGGTGAATCAAAGAGTTGTGATGATAACATTAAATCCTTTCCCCAATTTTGTAGTGTGCTTAGTAATTGATATGACATACAGGTCTAGTTGATGAACATAAAAACCATATCATGAATCCACTTTTAACATTATGAAATTAATAAGCCTATGAGTACATTGGTATGAATAATATTGTTCATATAATGATACTGTTGACAACGGTTAAATCTCAACAGTAAACAAAGAAAATTTTAAATTTATGAAGCATATGGGCTAAATTTCTGGGTAGGTTTAGGAGGTATGTTATAAATCGTATCTGAGCCTACCCAGAAATTTAGCCCCCTATGCTTCATTAACTTAAAATTTTCTTTGTTTACTGTTGAGATTTAACCGTTGTCAACTGTATCATTATATGAACACTATTGTTTATACCATTGTACTCATAAACTTATTAATTTCATAATGTTAAAAGTGGGTACGTGATATGGATTTTTATGTTCATCAACTAGACTTGTATGTCAGATCAATTATTAAGCATACTGCATAATTGGGGAAATGATTTACTGTTATCATCCCAACTCATTGATTCATCGATAACACATGAAGAATCTCTTACTGTATGCAACTTATAAATTTCTGGGGTTAACCTACCCCATCATTAATTAAGTTTTTATATTAAGTTCGTTGTGGCTAACTTGGCCATGTATCCATTTCATAGTCCTTTAGACATAATCAAAGTGCTACTGACTCAACATTTATTTCACATACACGATAAATTAGTCTAGTCTTCATGGATGTAATCATTATGACATGTATGGCTTAGATAACTAGAACCATTGACTTACATAATTAGATGCATTATTACCTATGATTCTGCATGCACATATATCTCCCGCCCATAACTATCTCAACACAAATAAAGATGATTTCATAATAGTATTAACGATCATTAATATAAATGCACTGCAATTATCAACAACCGAGTCCTATGGCGAAATTGAAGAATACTAACATATATCTTTGTGCAACAAGCCCACAATAGATGTCAATCATTCCATAATACAAATCCTTAGCACAAATAATTGAAATATTAGGCTAGATAATATCAAGTGCTAGAACCGAACTATATATCTCATGCATCATATTAACACATAAACCAAAGTGGGGCAACATGTCCATTACTACATCAATTTCACATAGTATATATATATATATATATATATATATATACTACTACTACTACTACTACTACTACTACTACTAATTTTAACTTGGACTACATTAATAAGCCATAATTGCCATATGTATCCACAAAATTATCTTGTAAAAGCCATTAACTCAGATAATCTATTATAGTAACATGCATAAGACTACAATTATTTTCATACATACAGATAACACAACATCTACACAACTGAACCAAATGATTTAATGACATAAAGTATATACCATGCATGTAAATCTACTCATAAGAATCTCATGCAATTTCTCCAGTCATTTTCATGGCAAGGAAACTTAAACAATCTTCTAATAGACAAAATGATGTTATAACAGAGGGGAAGAAACCAACATAGAAAACACTCCACACATATGAAACCAACTAAAACATCACTTGGAGAGCAAAGCACTACCACCCAACCATGAATCACCTTTGATTCCCCCCAAGCCGAGGTTCTTTCCATGGATCAACTACCTCCAATTGATCTATGCAATGGGTATTTAATACCCTCTTTCATGATATAGTTTCCTTTAGCGACGTCCCACTTTTAGGTGGATTTTCCTCAACATTTTTTGGAAAAGCTCGCCTTTATCGCTCACGAGGCTTTTCCTCATAAAAGCTTGCCTTTATCTCCCGCAAAGATTTTGTGTTTTTTTCTCGATGGATATTTATCTCCAATCCATCCAATGGATACTTATCTCCAATCCATCCAAGCTTATCTAGAATCACATCTAGAAGCTATCATGAAAGTTTTATTCCTATCCCATTCCTCAATGGGATTTGGAAAGAATCTCATTTCTTGGTGTCTTCCTTTTCCAAGTGATTAATTTATTAATTATTTAATAATGAAATTACTTTTCATAATACACATCATACTTAACTTTTCTTAGCTTAGGTTGACTATAGTCTTAACACACAAGGGAGGGGTGTTAGATACTCCCCCCATTAAATTTTACAATGTCCTCGATGTATTATTGCATCTTCATTCACACGTAGTTGTCTCTAAATCCACAGCTTCTATGGCCTTGCCATTTGATTCAAATCTACTGATATATATATTAGTTGCAAGGAATGCTCTCAACACCTCTCCTTCCATTGCTACTTGTAACATTCATTTCAAACAATTTTGTAAGAAATTTTTAGATGTTGAAATGCAACAATTTTTTTCACAATTAACATCACAATTTAATACACAATACTACTAAAGTATTTAGAACTTATATTTCTCATAATTTATTGTGTTTGAAAGACATGTCTTGCCCCTGCATTCTTCCAAGCTCGTGTTTTTTTGTCGAACGCTTGCTTCCTGCAATTTCTGTGCATACAACAAGTACACAATACTACTAAAGTAGCTATGACTTATATTTCTCATCATTTATTGTGTTTGGAAGAATGCATGTCCCGCCCCTGCATTCTTCCAAGCTTGTGTTCTTGCTGAACACTTGCTTCCTACAGTTTCTGTGCACACAAGAAGTCAATTTTCATATTTTCCACATCAATATGCATATAACATCATAACCATATATACTCATCATAATCATATGTATGCCAATCTGCAATTAAATCGTGGTTACTTCTACTTGAACCACTACTTAGTTTCATTCTTCTGTGCAACCTCCATATCGATTGCCCTGTCAAACACCCACCCAATGTCTTCATGCATACCTGCACATAAGGTGCATTACACACATAGATATGCATATCATGTTTTAATCATGTAATACATGTAGTCATACTAGTACCATATGTATTGCTTGTACATAATACAGTCTATACCACTGCACATCATACCATGCCCATAGCATCACCGACATGACATACACTTTATCCACATGTTTCCAACCATGTTAGTATCATGCCAAAAGTTCCTTCATCTATTTCTAGTAAGTAGAACAACTGTTCTTAGTTTATGAGGAATTTTCATGAACATGTTCCATTTCTTCAAACAAAGAAATTTTTATGTCATACCATTCAAACAATTATTTTCCTATGTCATGTGGTTGCAACAATATCATAAAAGTTATCATGAACATATTGTCTGCTTAATCATAAAGCAGACTATTAACTCAGGGTTTTTTTTTTTTTTTTTAATCATCACATCAATACTCCACACTTAAATAATTCATCTCGTGTGATTTAATATTGTCATTTTCATGCCTCAACATCTCGCTGATGTAGATAAAATCTCATTCAATAAACAATATGCACCTGCATCTATTCTCCAATATGAGTTATAAGTGAAACTTATACTATTCACCACTTCACATCCTTAAGACCACGAGATTGGTTAACCTCTCGTATCTTATTTGATGCATGTGTTATTTTAATTCTAACATTAGATTTTTGGATCCAGTTTCATTACAATTTTCCAAGGAGTCTCTCTTCCCCATACTATAACTATCCAACAACTTGTATGATTATCATTAATGTAATGATTAGTTTCTATTTTCTCATATATTCATTTAATGATTGCTACGACATCGTAGTTTAATCTTGGATTTCTTATCCAAAACCAATTTCACCCTAGGTTCTCCCACATACGGGGTAACTTCTTCTTTGATTTTATCAAAGTTTAGTTATGAGAATTTGTGATTCCTTCACATATAAAGGTACATCCATGAAACTCATTTCATCCCACAATGAGTCCTACATGCAAGTTACACAGGAAATGTACAACTCACGTAATCATATTCTGCTCATATCTGCATTACTTGTTAACAAGATTAATATTGTATTAGTCTCATGACCATGCTTTTCCACTACTACTATACATATTTGGAAGCATCATCTTTCAATCATGTCATGCTATCCACATAAGGGTGTTTATCCATTGCTTAAGTTTTGAACTTTCACAATATTTAAAACTCCTTATCTAGGAGGGGACTCGATAAAAGTAACTTTATAACATGTTACTTCTTCACTTTGGCATGTAACCATAGCAAGCAATCTCCTGGTAACCATTTGAGCATCATCTCATCAATATCAAGGTAACAATTTTATTCCGCCAATCACGGACAAATTCTAACAACCATATGCAACATAACATATCATCAATTCTTCATGCCATATTTATATATCATAACCATACTTATTTAAATAAAATCTATCATCATCATTTTAAGCCACTTGTCATTATGGAATATAGTTTTTGTGTGCTCTTAAGCATGGAATAATAACTTAGTTGTAAGAATTTTTCATATAACTATAAGGATTAATACATATTCGGTTATTCACCAAGTCTTACTATATCCCTTCCACGACGTCTTAAATCTGTCTTTTGACATGAGAAAATGTTCATAATTTGGTAATGCACTCCCTTGTTGCTTATCATAAGCACATGTTAAGTCATATGTATATATACATGCAAAGTCTAAGATATAACCCTCAAGAAACTTGATAATATTCATAACTTATTGATATTAATAAACATGTTAATTGTTTGTATTATTCTTTACGTTCCTGTGCTTCCACCACATGGCAGTGCAAACACCTATTGCATGAAGTATAAGTCTCTACCAAATAATTTGTCATAACATGGCAATTTGTGCAATTCAAACATAGTAAGCAAATTTTTCGTCATAACCATTATGCTAGTTTTGAACAAACAATAGTTATACCTGGTCATCCCACTCAAATCAACCAACTTGTACCTAATAGAAGCGTAATTTTTTTTTTTTGGATGCCTCCTTCAATATTTGAATATACAAAACTTGCTCTTGGTTCAGATCAATGTTAATGCTTCATATCATTCGATAGTAAACCAATTTAGGTTCCATTTTTTTTTTAGATGTTATTCAATACGTTAACTTGTAGTTGTCTTTTGGTATTATTATATATCAATTTCTGATTTGGAGGGTAACCATGGAACTTCCCTAATATAATTTAAAACTCAGAAAATTGCAACACAATTCCCCAGAATTTAAAACCATTATTATGAAAACCATGTAATCTTTTAAATGTGGTTTATCCCACGTTTTGTTTCCTTTTCATTGATAAATAGTTAAGCAACTATAAATTAAAATGTATTTCCTTAAGAAGAACTTCTAGCCAATGACTGCACGAGTCATAAAGTTCTTCCTAAACCATAGGTGCTTCATGATCAAGTTTATGCCTCGCTCGTGGATGGAGCATGGGGAGTATGGGCTGCTACTAATGATTGGTTTGTGCATACTATTAATGATGACTTTGTTGGAGATTCCTTCATACTAAGAGCGAGTTACTTATGCGTTCCACGACTACCATCGAAAACTGAGGCTTATGGCATCGATTCCATCATTTGTTGCTGCAAAAATGATTGATCTGACCGAGAGGCCCTAACAGTGGACTGATTTTAATTTAGTTTGCAAAAAATTAGAAAGAAGCAATGCCAATTGTCCTTTGCGGAAACCTCACATAGTTATTTACATGCTGTGGTGTTTGCACCCATTTAAGTTCGAATTTCAATACTTACTGCTACAGTTAGGTATTTTCCCTTTCTACCACTCATTAAATCTGAATAGCGTTGATTCACATGATTCTTTAATTCTAATTCTAGAGCTATTTATTAATAAAACAAGTTTCTTGCTTTCTCTTGTCGAAAACAAATACAATGGAATGAGCGTACATTTTTCCCACGTTTTTAACTAGATTTGAAGTCCAACTGTGGCTAAACAAAGAGGTTCCACATTCGTGTCAACTCCTCGTCGAATTCCCCCCCAAGTAGAGGTTATTTCCATGGATCAACTGCCTCCAATTGATCTATCCAATGGGTATTTAATACCCTCTTTCATGATATAGTTTCCATTAGCAGCGTACCACTTTTATGGATTTTTATCCATTTGCTTAGGTCTTTTTTGGAAAATCTCGCCTTTATCTCTCACGAGGCTTTTCCTCATTAAAGCTTGCCTTTATCTATCGCAAGACTTTTTATGTTTTTCTTGATGGATATTTATCTCCAATCCATCCGATGGATATTTATCTCTAATCCATCCAAGCTTATCTAGAATCACATCTAGAAGCTTTATCTTGAAAGGTTTATCATGAAAGAAACATTAAAACTGATCTGAACCAAAGAGCAAGTTCTGTATATTCAAACATTGAAGGAGGCAACCTCAATTTTTTTGAAGCCTCTATTAGGTACAAGCTGGTTGATTTGAGTGGGACGATCAGGTATAACTATTGTTTGTTCAAAACTAGCATAATGGTTATGACGAAAAATTACCTTACTATGATTGAATTGCACAAATTGCCATGTTATGGCAAATTATTTGGCAGAGACTTATACTTCATGCAATAGGTGCTTGCACTGCCATGTGGTGGCAACAGAGAGGAACGTGAAGTATAACCCAAGTAATTAACATGTTATTAATGTTAATGAGTTATATGAGAATTTTTAATATGAACATTTATTGAGTGGCTTTGAGTTATGCATAGCAAGATAATTAAATAATCGATAGTCATGGAAAAACATAATCACCAGATTAAGACAATATTAATCTGGTTAACAAGTAATGCATGTAGTAGAAGAATGTGAATTACTTTAAATATACATTGGCAAGTGTGTCTTGCATGTAGGATTCATCATGGGATGCAAAGGGTTGCATGTATGTGCCTTAATATGTGAAGGAATCACAAATTCTCACAACTAAACTATGATAAATTCAAAGAAGAAGTTACCTTGTATGTGGGAAGATTTGGGGTGTAATTGGATTTGAATAAGAAATCCAAGATTAAACTATGATGTCTTAACAATCATTAAATGAATATCTGAGCAAAACAGAAACTAATCATTACACCAATGATAAACATAAAAGTTGTTGGATAGTCATAGTATGTGGAAGAGAGGCTCCCTGGGAAAACTATAATGAAACAGGCTCAAAACTAATTAGTTTAGTAAGTAATAAGTGGTTGATAGTTTTGATGACATGATCAATACAACATATTAAGACTATATGGTTGCCATATAAGGGCAAAGCCTAAATAAAATACCAACTCATGAATACAATATAGTGATAAGTCATCTTGTCCCAACTATATGTGAAATCAATTTATGAGTGTATGTTGTTCTTTACCTTTACATACACTCATAAATTAATTTCACATATAGTTGGGATAAGATGACTCATCACTATATTGCATTCATGAGTTGGTATTTTATTTAGGCTTTGCCCTTATATGGCAACCATATAGTCTTAATATGTTGTATTGATCATGTCATCAAAACTATCAACCACTTATTACTTACTAAACTAATTAGTTTTGAGCCTGTTTCATTATAGTTTTCCCAAGGAGCCTCTCTTCCACATACTATGACTATCCAACAACTTGTATGTTTATCATTGGTGTAATGATTAGTTTCTGTTTTGCTCAGATATTCATTTAATGATTGTTAAGACATCATAGTTTAATCTTGGATTTCTTATCCAAATCCAATTACACCCCAAATCTTCCCACATACAAGGTAACTTCTTCTTTGAATTTATCATAGTTTAGTTGTGAGAATTTGTGATTCCTTCACATATTAAGGCACATACATGCAACCCTTTGGATCCCATGATGAATCCTACATGCAAGACACACTTGCCAATGTATATTTAAAGTAATTCATGTTAGGATATTCCGACACATAGGAAATAGTTAAGTTCAACTTGGTCTAGTATAGAGTTAGGTATAGAGTTAGGTAAAATGTGTTTCTTTACCGTTGTACATTTTGTAACTTACAATCCGACGGTCATGATATGTAGTGATCCGACGGTTCATTCTCTCCTCGTTATTAACGACACTTGATACGTGGCTTGACACCCTATTGGTCCATGAATTCTATTTAAAGCGCATGGAGGGTCATTTGTAGGTTAACGGTGCATGAGAGAAAGCTTATGTAAATTTTCATTCTTTTATTAATAAATTGCCTGTAGTAGCCCCGTTGGCACAGGCCGTGGACTGTTTCCCTTTCTGAGGGTTTTAACCATGTCAAAATATTGGTGTATTGATCTGTGATCTGTTTGTGAGCGGTGTCCTTTTGGTGTTCTGTCTGAGGAACTTACCCTGTAAATTCTTACATGGTACCAGAGCTATTTGAGGGCCGCGTCCGTTGGTGATCCAAATCTGAAGCCGGTAGAACCGCATACGGCTGTCGTTTCCTAGATCTACTGTTTCTGACTGCTTTCGGGCCGAGAGGACTGCTCTGTTGTGTTCGGAGCATCTGTTTCAGTGGGGAACCCCTTTCGTTTCACGCGAAAAGGTTTCCGGTAGCCCTATCTGCGTCATTTTTAAGATCTGGAGGTAT
>APFE030909783.1:242417-280078 GCA_000404065.3 Pinus taeda | reverse complement strand
ATCCAGTGGGAAATCTCTGTGTATATGTGTTTTATGGGTTATGCTCTCGCATTTTTATTTTCTTGTGATTTAGAATTCGTATGCAGGTAATTTCTGTACGGGGTTAAAACCTACACTAAGCTCATGCGCATTTTATTGTTGAAAATGGAGGATTGGGATCTAATAGACCATGAAATTGTTTTTGCATATTGTGACCCATAAGTATATGAAGAAGATATATTATAATGAGACAAGAGTTACAGAGTTGGAACACATGAAGTGGGTCTACGACGTTGAGCACTCGAGGCTACTGAACATGCTTTTAGTACCACATTATCATCGCTCACCTGTCAATATGATTTGTGTGGGCCAGAACCTTGCACTACTGCACAATGGGATCCTGTGGTTCGGGTAGCCTTTTCCAATAACTGACATGTTGATCCACATGATAAAAAAGTTTTCATATAAAGGAGTGGACCTTGCTAAGCAGTTTGTAGGGGAAACATAGGAAAAGGAGTTAGTTGATAAAATGAAGAAGGAGTATGGTCTTGTGAAAAAGTCACGACAATACTCTATGATATCAATTCAAGACTACATAGTCTAGTTCGTTGCCTAGATCCTCGTAGGAAATATTATGAGGAACTGTTGTGCAGATGAGGTTTCAGTGTCGGTAGTGTCACTTGCTGCACAGTGCGCGAAGGGCGTGCAATGTAATTGGTCCAAGTATCTTTGCCAAGAGTTCCTTGCGAACTATTGACAATCCCAAGAAGAAAGCAAGCCATTTAATTATGCTTGGCTTCTATTGTCTATTGTATTAGTTGCATGGGGGTTACTGGAGGACAACCAATTTCCTCCACATAAGAATGATTTGCTAGAAGTAGCGCAATTTTCCTCACTCTGGTATATGAAGGATGCGACACACATCAAGGAAACAAATATTTTATGGGTCCTACTAGAGATGGAACTTCAGATGGTGATTGTATATGTCCTTTCTGCACTTCCTTCTCTTGTCTGTGCAGCTCTTGTTCCTTCCGGACTTGCTCCTTCAACTCATGCAACTCCTTCATTGTTTCCTCCATCCTCTGCTTTTCTCTCTACCTTTTCATAGTCCTCATGTCGCGTTGTTGCCTCTTCGCCTCTATTGCCAAAGATTCTTTCTGTATAAGTGGGTCTGCTCTGAACTTTCAAATTTGATCTTCCTCTACGCCGTCGACAATATTTCTCTTGCATTTATTGTGCCCCAATATGTTTACCTTTGTTGTTTTTGTTTTTGTTGCTCTCCTAGATGCCGATTTTCTAACCATTCCACAATGATTCCGACCAGTTCATTGGGCCTGGAGAAGTTGTGACAATATCTCCATGGGTATTACTCAACCTAATGACACGCCCCATGGATCCACATAAACTGTACTCTCACGCAGTGGTCCTTCACAAAACAATGTGGGTCACATGGATTAAAGCTTCTAGTGTCGAAACGATATTTCTTAAACTCTTCTGTTTCAGCATCCGCATGATTGAGATTTCGTATTTCCTACAACCCGATCCACAATGGGAGAGTGTGCCAAGGTGTCTTCTTCTTCTGGTTTAGCCTAGTTGATAGTCTTGTCGAGATGTGGTATGATACTTATTGCATGACAAGCTTTTCCATAGAAAACTTCAACAAAATATGCGGAGGCTTCTCCACTTTGTACATCCATATGAAGGTTCCAAGAGGTGAGGCATACCAATCTACTATATTTATCAATGTCTCCATTGTTACCTTTGACATGCAAGGTGGATCTTGCTCAAATATTATCTTCTACATCGGGGTGACAAAATGATCTGACAGTTGTGTGATGACTCTGTGGAAGCTGCATTCAGAAAACATTTTACAATAAGTGTTCACAAAGGTTTCTGCTGATGTTCGTGCGCACATCAAGCCCAGGAGCTCCTAATGATAAAATATTGCATCCAAGATGTATGCAGACATGTATATTTCTTCTTGTTGTCCTTTGGGTGGTTTTTGAGCTCCTGTTCCTTTTTCCTTTAGCCTTTGAGCCAAAATGTCAGACCAATTACATTCTTTGCCTTCACTCGCCAATTGGTCCAACGTGATGACCCAACTCTGTGGGAAGGTCTCCATGCTCTCTTGGCCATACAAGCGACATGCAAAGATGAACAAGTACTGATATGCCTTCGACAATATCTTCGTCTTGTAAATATAGTTGGGTGTCATCCTGAATTTGGTTGGCTAGTTCATCTAGTTCTTCAAGATATCCCTCGAGTTGGTATTGTTGTTGGGTATTTTGAAGGGTGTCTCCATAGTGATCATTGGCTTTGGCAAGTGGTATATATGCTGATAATACTATGCCTTGAAGGTAAAAATCTTTTTCCCGATGACACTTCTCAATATCATCGTCTCGAGGTCAGTGTGTGAGACGATCCAATGTATCATGTCCGCACATGAAAACGTGAGATACCTACATGAAATTTGGTACAAGCCAGAATTGTGAATGTTCACATAGACTTGGTGGTCTTCAAGATCTTCCCAAAATGTGCCTGAGTATCCATCATTGACCTCTTTCCATTTTAGCTTGATGTCTTTATCTATGATCAGCTCAGTGTCTTCGTATATCTACAAAGTCATAAACACTCGCTCTATTGTTGCTCTAGTTGTGCTTCTGTCGGTGTCCTTTGACCCTTCTCTCTTGGAGACCATTGATCCTAAAATGCTGAGAGACAGATGAAAAACTTCTATATCTGGAGACATGAAAACATCCATGGCAAGAAATCTGTCAGTTAAAACCAAAGAAAACTTGAGGACTGACATGTAACTTAACTGGGGAAATGCTGCCAAGGATTGCATAGTTTTCATTGGGAGGCCGAGGGAACTGCCATAACCGTGCAAAAGGAAGTCCAGAATGTCAATAGGTTGGATAACTGCTGGAATTGTGCAATACGCAATCCAGACTAGCCTTCTAGGTGCTGAGATTACGGAATGCATAATTTTCACTGACAAGTGATGCAGACCGAGGGACTAAATTGCAGTCACGACCTCTCAGAATTGTGAAAAGTAAGACTAGAGGGAACTAACTCGCTAGATTTATGCATTTTCTAGGAGGAAGGAAGGTCCTCCCCTCTTTGAATTTTGCAATGTTGTCCGGGTATGGAAGAGTATAGGCTAAGCTTGCCCAGAATCGTCGACAGGCAATTGAAAGCGTATGAAGAGGTGAATGCATGGTGATACTCAGTGCAAGTAGGAGTGAGTGATCATGCATGCAAACAATGAAAGCAAGATTTAGAAATGGAACAACATGCATGTGTGTGAAACGAGTCGCTGAATCAATGACCGTTCATGAAAAATAGTGTCATGCATGCGACAGTGGTGAGATGCAAACAAAAATAGGAATGGTGCATGTACAAGCTAACATGCATGCAAACTACAACAATCATTCACAGAAATCAAGCAGACAACACTCACACAAGCCAAAACACAAAAAGTGAAAAAATGTCGCAAAAGAAAAGTAAAGTGGACTTACCCAGAAATAGCTGAGCTGGATGTGTTGAAGACTCCTAGATGTGTTGTGGGATGTCAAAGCTCCAAGATAGATGTGAAGAATGAGCTCTGAAGCATCAAATAAATAATTTTGAGGCTTATGACATGAATGTCACAAATCTAGGAAAAAGTGACACTTGGAGGAAAGTTTCTAAAATTATCTTTGCATATAACCTCCAGGTGCTAAAAATAGCTCCCTAAAATCTAGGGATGATTTTTCCATGCTTCCTTTTTCTATTTCAGGAAAAAGAAACCCATGCATGCAAGTCAAGTTTTCTCGGTCCGTGAGGGAACTAGTCAACCTGAAGACACATGCAACAACCTGCTTAACTGAGAAGGATTTTTTGTACAATTTTTGGGAGGGCTTGGGTTGGCTTTCCAGAGGGATTATGTAATTTCTAGGAGGGGTAGCTAATTTTTGCCCAGAATTGTGCAATTTTTGGACTGAGCTACACTGTTTGGCCAAACTTTTCAATTTCCTTGAGGAAGGTTGGTTGACTGATTTGCGCAATTTCTGGGCCCAACAGGCTACCATTTAGATTTGCACATTTTCTGGAGGGAAGAATGGTTCCCCTCCAGAATTATGCAATTTTCTAAGGAAGCTGCTCAGCCAGCAGCTGGCCCAAGTCTGAATTGGTAGTGTGTTAGGGGAGTGAAGCAAGTTATCATGCACAGGATGGAAATTTGTTGAAAAACCAATGAAGCTTTTGTACTTGGAAGTGCAAGACATGCTGCTATGATGGTTTATAGGGAGGCTCCAAAATGAAGCTAAGGAAAAATTTTGGAGGGTGGTTGTAGCCTCTACAACACTTGGTGACACACTAGTAGAACTCCAAGTCTCTGAATGGACCTTGTTCGTGAAAAAAGTCTAACACCTCTGAAAGTATTGTTTAGTTCTATGTTCGTCTTGGTTTTCACACTTGCTTGATTGTGAGATGTAGCATCTGCCAAGATCTTGGACGGTCGACACATATTACAAGCCAAGCCAACATAGTTGTTTCGATTTGGGTGAGGGGTATATTGGTGCACAAGATTTATGGTCGTCAGAGTTTTAGTTTCATCTCTGGTGAAGCTCAGCTACTAGTAGGCCTAGACAATACCTCGAAAGAGTCATGCAGGAACACAAGCATTGCTCCTATGCCAATGAGCCTAGTCAATACCATGGCAGAGTTACTTGCATCACCTCTATATGTAGGAATCCTTTCTCTTCTTTCTCCTTATTCATTTTTCATTTTTTTCGAAATTTTTCAGATTTTCATTTTCATTTTTCATTTTCATAACGATGCATAACACTTAATCATTTCAGAGGCGGAAGAGGGATCCCGAATTATTGAGAGAAGAAGAGGTTGTTCCTTCAGAGAAGTATTTTATATATACCTTTGACGTTCTTGTTAATGTTTTCCCCCTCAGCTTACTCTACTTGATTGAGTAGACAAGGATTAACCCAAAAACAATAGACTAGAGTAGGTGACACTAGTTAGTGTGCAAGCGTTGTGTTTTCACCAAGGTTCACTTCCAAAAGTACATATTTTCCATTGATGCATCATGGAATGAAGAAAAAAAGTTCATCATACAAAGATAAGACGACAGATAACCAAGTATTGATAACTACACAAGTCCTCTTGTACTTTACCCAGTTTGTTTCAATAGTCACACATGGTTCCATGTGAAACTAAACTACCAATATAAACAAGAAAACAAACAATAAAACAATGAAAAAGCATTAGTAATTGCGTAAGCAAAGTAAGTAAGAAAACAAGAAAGAAAAAAACAAACATGCAAATTAAGAAGCAAACATGCATGCAAGCAAACAAACCAAAAGCAAACACTACTATTACTCCTAAGCTAATGTTGCATGGGTCTGCTCATGTGAAGTGATACTTCCAATGCAGCCACCGACACATTGGTTGACCCATGTTGGTGAAGGCATGGTTTTCGAACAACACATTTGTGTGAACCAGCAAACATGAAAGATATAACAATGAAGGAAAACACACTCCGAGTTTAAACACATCCACATAACATAAGTGAGTGCAAGTGCATGACATGCAATCCATGGACTTACCATGGTGTTGAGTGACACTGCATGCAATTGTTAAGCATTCACATACTCTTGACTATGACATACAAGCAAACAAAAGAAACAAAGACAACTTGCATCGTGCATGTGTGCTTCCTATGTAAGATTCTTCCAATGCATGAGAGATGGGATCATGTAGTTCGAGTGGAGGAAGCACAATTTGTGTGTGAGATTGATCTTAAATGCATGTAGATGAGTGATGAGGAGCCTCATGTGATTCAAAAATTTCATTATCGGAAGTGAAACCAACCTCATGAGAGTGAGGTCCTTACATAACCATCATCTTGGGCTAAAGTGCCTCGATATTCCGGGCGGTTTCGACTTCGTCGAGAGATAGATCATCATAAAAAGGTGGCTTGGAGAAATCAACTACAATAGAATCATCATCATGATCGAATATGGGGGTAAATAGATCATGACAGCTATGCTCAACAGAATATATGATTTCATCGACATCCTCATGATCTGATGAATCAAACAAAGGGGTAGATGAGAAGTGAAAAAATTCACCCTCTATGTTTCTGGAAAAGGTAGATGAAACATCAAGTGGATTTTCAATGAATAATTTGTCCTCGCCATTGTCAAATGATTGACTGACATCTGGTTTGTTCTACGAATGATCGACATTGGGGCATCCATAGATGGATATACACATGTGAAATCAAGGATGAAAGAATCACCAAAGATCTCAGGAAAACATGGAGGAGGCTCAGACAAAAGGGAGTCATGCTTCGTTGAGGGTTGATTCTCAAGATCCCAGTCATAATATTCATGAATTATAGTGCAGGTTAGTTGTGCAACAACAACTCCATCAATGGCTTGATCCTCATTCACAATAGGTGTAGAGTTCAGAATGGAAGAACACAAGACAGTGCAATTTGAAGGATCAACAGAACACAAAGACGGAGGTTGAGGTAAAACATGCAAGTGAGAACCCATGGGCTTCATAACTGAATCCGTGCAAAAATTGAGAGAAGTGATGTTGGGAGGATATGACAGTTGAACGAATGTGTGTGCATTTTCTCCCACATTGCTCTGTAGTGGTGGAGTTATTTGATGAGGGGGCGACGGACTATCGCTTGTGACAATGACTATGTTCGTCTATTATTGTGCAGCTCCATCACCGAAGTATGCTGAGCAGGGCTTGGGCTTGAGCTTTATTTTAGGATTATCATATTTGGTAATACAGTACTCAAATATTTGCATGAGATATTGGAATTTCATCTAAATTTTTGGAGCATGAAACTACAACACACAGGAGCAGTCCAAAAATTCCATAAGCGATTCATGCAAGACCTTCCATTGTTGTAACATTTTGTTGTTAAGAGGTTCTGCATCAAAATGATGGAAATTATATTCAATGAGATCAAAAAACTGCTCAAGTGAGTGCATGCTACTAGGAGATAGACTCCAGCACCACCGTTGTGGGGATTCATGAAGTGTGTGTGTGAGCAGAAGGCTAACCTCTTATGCATAGAACTCTTCTACATGCTCAAGGAATGCACAAAAGTCTTCTAAGTACTCAGGCCAGTCTACCTCACCTTCACCATCATACATGAATTCAAACAAGAGATCAAAAAACTCCCTCGTGATGTTGACAGGTTCAGCATGCGAAAAACATCGGGGAGGGATGAGTGTGATAGAATCCATGATAGAGGTGCAAAGGTTCAAAACAGGATGAGAGGACATAACTTGTCATCTGGCTCTCATTCTAGCACCAAAAATGTTGATGGTGCTAGACCCGCCAACGTGTTAGGGGATTTCCCTAGTAAGAATTTCCAACTAGACCAGAGACCGTTTAGTGTAGGAGTCCTAGAAGTGGGTCGTACAATATCGCCTTCACCGCAATTATGCATAGAGGCAAGAAGCATGTCCTTGTTGGTAGAAAGGGTGTGACATGCGTAGCAAGCCAAGGAAGGTGTATGAACAATTCTAACACATGAAAAGTGAGGTGAGTGCGCCCCTTGGAAACTTGTGAAAGCATGCAGCTAAGAAGGGAATAAAAAAGCAAAGATGCATCACAAACTGGAAAGCAAGTAAGCTAGCAATCCAAAGTGATGGTTAAACCAACAACACATTTTAGTAAGATTTGTACATACATTTACATAAAGAGTCTATACACATATGCATAAGTAAACAAATACATATATCATTAGAGTAAACAAGTTAGCTAAAATATAATAACAACATATACATTAAACATGTTGGCTTTGTTATATTAAGAAGTGAAATTTCCAATCATACAGTACAACCATTACTAACCACTAGTCTTGATAGAAGAAAGTTACAGTCACTATCACCTGCTCCTCCAAAGAGATGTACTAGCTCTAAACTATGGAGAAGTCAAGGCTCATTACAATACTCTCCAAGCTTTCTCTAAGATACTCCTATCAGAAGCTTGGCTGACCAAAAATATTTTACAATGAGTTATGAGGGACTATATATAGTAAAGGGTGGGGTGACCGTTGACATTCCCCTTTGTGATTATTCATCTATCCTCATGAATATTCAACTACTCTAGGACTGTTACATTCAACTATCGACACTTGAACTTCCACCTGACAAGACATTACATACAATCTGCACATTTACCCATGTGAGACAAAATAGGCTTGAGAAAGACATGCAAGACATCAATATGACTCAGAAAACTATGGGCATACCAACTCTTTGACGTCTTGATGATGGTCGATGGTGGAAAACTAATGCCAAGCACGATAGTCCATGATGGTTTTGGTGAACTCTGTGGTGACATATTTCTGGAAACGAACTCTTACCTTTGTCGCATCTGGGTACACTGCTTTGGCTCCTCGATCCAACTCATCTAATAACATGCACATCATTGTCTTGAGTGCGGCTGGACCAACAACATACTGGTGCATAGTGTTTGCACTGATCGCCAAGTCTACACTCGTGGCTATGTGCATCAACTCGTCAAAGTATGAGTCAAGCTCCAGTTGAAATTGTGCCTTTGTATTTGCCTCAGTGAGTGTCCCAATAGATGGTATCACATGTGCACACACAACAAAAGCCATGCTTATGAATACCCGTGCATGGGAAGCCTACAAGCTAGTGACGAGTTGTGGTAGTTCTTCATAGTTTTGAATCTAACTCAAGATATGTTCCTTCAGCTCAATCGCTCTGGGCTTCATTATCTTGAGCAAGTGTAATGAGGCTCCCTTGTATCTCATTGTCCATGTTTCCATGTCATCAATAGAAGTATGCAAGTTTGACAAGATACGTTCTCTCCTATCACATTGTTGTTGCCAACTGTTGAGACGGACAACTGCCTTATGCATGGTACCAAATTTGGAATACAACACCCGCATCATTGTCTCATGTGGTGATTCTTCATCCAGTATTGCCTTCTTCAACTCTTCTCCTATGGATGTTGTAATCATTTCTCCTCCTTACTTGGTCATCTATAATTCCTTAGCCATTCGTTCATTCTCTGCTATCAAGAAGTGAACACTCAAGCTAGTGGCTTTGGCATATCCTCTAGTAGCATCAACTAATGCTCCTGGATGCTTGGACATGTCAGATACGATCAATCATTCCCTAAACTACATAGGATATGTGTGGTCATGCATAGTAGACACTCTACGCAATTTCACAACTCTATTCTACCACTCGTCAAATGATATGTTGTGCATCTCTTCTTTTGGATTGTCTCCAAGGATCTCAGTATCTCCTTGGTAGCTTGGGACCTGCTCTACTTCCGGTGAAGCTAGTGGATCGACATCTTGGTGTTAAGGCATGAGGTTGATTTCTTTCTCTAACTCTAGTTGCTCCATCTCCGTATCCATTTGCTCAAGTGCTCGTTCCATCTCTTGATTTAAGTCCTGCTCTTACGACTACTTACCCTGTCGGCTTTGTGCCAACTACTTGGATGAGTCTACCACCTATACGGTTGTAGTTTCATCAATATGTGTATGTTTTTCCCCCTCCTATATTTGTGATTTCTGCACTTCCTTTTCTTGTCTGCATAACTCTTGTTCCTTCTAGAGTTGCTCCTTCAACTCATGCAACTCCTTCACAGCTTCCTCCATCCTCAATTTTTCTCTTTTCCTTTGCGTGATACTCCTGTCACTCTGTTGCCTCTTCACCTCTATTGCCAAATATGCTTTCTACACAAGTGAGCTTGATCTAAACTTGCATCTTTGTTCTACCTCTGCGTTCTTGACAATATTTCTCTTTCCTTTGTTGTGCACTGATATGTTTCCTGCTGCTGCCGCTGCTCTCCTGGATGCTGCTTCATGCTACTTTGCTAACCATTCCACAGTGATGCCAACTGGTTCATTGGGCCTGGAGAAGCTATGAAAATATCTCCATGGGTCATCCTCAACCCAATGACATGCCCAATGGATCCACAGAAACTGTACTATCATACAGTGTTCCTTCACAAAACAATGTGGGTCATGCAGATTAAAGCTTATGGTGCCGAAAGTATATTTCTTAAACTATTCTATTTCGGAATCCACATGCTTGATATTTGATATTTTGTACAACCCGATCTGTGATAGAAGAGTGGGCCAAGGTGCCTTCTTCTTCTAGTGTACCCTAGCTGACAGTCCTACCGATATGTGGTACGATACTTCTTTTATGATGAGCTTGTCCATGGCAAACTTCGGCAAAACATGCAAAGGCTTGTCCACATTGTACATCTGTATGAAGGTGCCAAGAGATGAGGCATACCAATTTTCTATGTCAATCAGTGCCTCAATTGTTGCCTTTGACATGCATGGTGGATCTTGTTGAAATATCAACCTGTACACTGGGGTGAGAAAATGATCTGACAGTTGTGTAATGACTCCACAGAAACTGCATTCAGAAAATAGTTTACAATAAGTGTTTACAGAGGTTTCTGCTGATGTCGATCCCTACTTCAAGCCCGGGAACTCCTCACAGGAATATATTGCATCCAAGATGTATGCGAACATGTAGATTTCTACTTGTTGACCTTTGGGTGGCTGCTGAGCTCCTGTTACTTGTTCCTTCAGCTTGTGAGCCAACATATCGAACCAGTTGCATGCTTTGTCTTCACTGGCCAATTGGCCCAACACGATCACCCAACTGTGTGGGAAGATCTCCATGCTCTCTTGGCCATACAAGTAACACGCAAACACAACCAAGTATTAATACGTGTTCCACAATATCTTCGCCTTGTAAATACGGTTGGGTGTCATCCTGAATTTAGCTAGCTCCTTCACCTACTTCTTCAAGATATCCCTAGAGTTGGTATTGTTTTTGGGTATGTTGAAGGGTGTCTCCATGGTGATCACTGGCTTAGGTAAGTGGTACATATATTGATAATCCTGTGCCCTGAAGGTAGCAATCTCTATCCCACTGACACTTCTCAATATCATCATCTTGGTGTCAGTGTGCGAGACGATACAATGTATCATGTCCACACATGGGAATGTGGGATACCTACATGCAATTCGGTACAAGCCAGACTTGTGAATGTTCATATAGGCTTGGCAATCTTCAAGATATTTCTCAAAAGTGCCCGAGAATGCACCATTGACCTCTTTCCATTTCATCTTGATGTCTTTGTCTACGATAAACTTGGTGTCTTTATATATCGACAATCACATAGAAACTCGCTCTACTGCTACTCTAGTTGTGCTTCTGTCAGTGTCCTTTGACCTTGCTCTCTTAGAGGCCATTGATCCTAAACTGTTGAGAGACAAATGAAAACCTGTGATATCTGGAGACATGGCAACATGCATGGCAAGAAATATGTCATTTAAAACCAAAGCAAACTTGAGGATTGGCATGCAACATACCTAGGGAACTGTTGGCAAGGATTGTGCAATTTTCACTGGAAGCTCAAGGGACTGACTGCCATAGCTGAGAAAAAGGAATTTTGAACTATTGGGATGCTGGCTGACTAATAGAATTGTGCAATGCGTAATATAGACTGATCTGCTGGGTGTTGAGGTTGTGAAATGTGCAATTCAACTGGTAAGTGATGTAGGCCCAGGGACTGCATTATGCAAGTTTCTGGGCCAACAATCACTGCCTCTTAGAATTGTGTAAAGCAAGGCTGGAGGGCATTGGCTAGCTAGATTTACACATTTTCTATGAGGAAGGTAGAGCCTTCCCTCTCATAATTGCACAATGCTGTCTAGGTAAGTCAAAGTCCTGGCCAAGGTTGCCTAGACCCGTCAATGGGAAACTAAAAGCATATGAAGAGGTGAACTCATTGTGATAATGAGTGTAAGAAGGAGTGAATCATCATGCATATAAACAACAAATGCAATATTCAGAAACAGAACAACATGCATGTGTGTGAAACGAGTCGCTGAACCAATGATTGTTTGTGCAAAACAGTGTCATGCATACGACAGTAGTGAGATGCAAAAAAAAACTGAAATGGTTCTTGTAGAGACTCACGTGCATGCAAATGACAACAAGTGTTCACATAAATCAAGTAGACAACACTCACACAAGCCAAAACAAAAAGAGAAACAGAAGTGTTGTAAAAGACAAGTAAAGTAGACTTACCCAGAAATAGCTGAGTTGGATGTGTCGAAGGCTCTTGGATGTGTTGTGGGACATTAGATCTCCAAGATAGATGTGAAGAATGAGCTCTGAAGCTTTGAATAAATAAGCTTGAGGCTCATGACACACATGCCACAAATCTAGGAAAAAGTGACGCTTGGAGGAAAGTTTCTAAAATGATCTTTGCATATAACCTCCAACTGCTAAAAATAGCCCCCTAAAATCTAGGGGTGATTTTTGCATGCTGCATTTTTCTATTTTGGTAAGAAGTAGCCCATGCATGCAAGTCAAGTTTTCTTAGTCACTGAGGGAACCAATCAACCTGAAGGCACATGCAACAACCTGCTCGACTGAGATGGATTTTTGCACAATTTCTGGGAGGAGCTGGGCTAGATTTCTAGAGAGATTGCACAATTTATGGGAGGAGCAACTAACTGCTGCCTAGAATTGCGTAATTTCTAGGCTAAGATACACTGTTGGGCTAGATTACTCAATTTCCTTGAGGAATGTTGGTTGACTAATTTATGCAATTTCTGGGCCCACCAAGCTGCCAGTCAGATTTGCACAATTTTTGGAGGGAAGGCTAGTTCCCCTCCATAATTGTACAATTTTCTGAGGGAGCTGCTCAGCCAGCAGTTGGCCCAAGTCTGGAGTGGTGGCCTGTGAGGGGAGTGAAGCAAGCTATCATGCATAGGATGACAGGTTGCTCAAAAACCAATGAAGCTTATGTACTTGATAGTGCAAGACATGATGCTAGGATGGTTGGTAGGGAGGCTCCAAAATGAAACTAAGTCAAAATTTTGGAGGTTGGTTGTAGCCGCTACAACAGAAAGCTAACCTATAGCATATATCTTTGAAGAGGTAGCTTATAGATCATTCTACTAGATTATTACATGTGTAGCTTTTGTAGGAGGGAAGGTGCCAAATACATATTCTTATGGACCGATGGGATTTAATAACCATTTTCTTATAGATATAAATATATTATTCATACCTTCACACATCTCTATGTTGGATTTCATAACCTTTCATTGTAGCTATTTGTAAGGCCTTTGTTTCTACTCTTCATCCTCTTTCTTTAATACTCACCTCAACCATTTTTCAGAAAGGGTTTGAAAGGGTCGTATTCTAATTTTGTTCAAGTGCTTTTAGTTTATCTATGAGATATTATTTGGATGGAAATTTTAGTTATGGCATCCATATTATCATTCAAACATACTTGAAACCACTTATTGCACCGCCTAAGCATTTGGTGTTTTTGATTCACATTTCATGTTTGATTTTTTGCATTTGTGACTTTCTTTTGAAAGAATATTTCTATTTCTGGAGAGGTATTTACACTTAGGAATCGTTACATGCCCAAGTATACTCTTATAGACCCAATGGAATATCCCATTCAAGTATTCATAGCCATGTCCGATATCCTATGTAATGAACTAGAATTAACCATCCTAGCCCTCCTTCATTCTCATTATCCTCAAAGTTGAGAATTTAATATTATTTGGACTTTTAAGCCTCATCCCCTTCAAGGACATCTCATTCAACTGTACTTAAAATTAATGCCCCTTCAACTATTTTACCTTCATCTACCCCAAATACAAATTTCATTCCCACCATGATGAGAACTAATCCTAACCCAAATCAACCCAATCACAAAATAAATGTACCTTACCTTATATGTTGTGGTTGAACTCCATACATTCAACTAAACTTATCAATGATCATGCTCAACATAGTGCTACTTAGCTAGTTAGGGCAAGCAAGCTACCCTACAATGTCCACAAGTTTGAGGGACATTTAGAGAGGGTCCTTGCAACCATGTCATTCCTTCCACTTTGGGGATTATTTAATAACATCGTTTATGGGTCAATGTCTTTGAAATTGTTTCAATGCACCCTTACAAGCGTAGCCACCAAATGGTACATTAATCAACCATCCAATTTTTGTATACCATTGAATCCATTTCAAAATTATTCATAACCTTTCTTCAACATATATTTCTCCTTGACATAAGGCTTCAGATACTTACCAATATCCATCATACTATGAATACTCCTATCATGCATCATATCCATGATATGCATACAAGAAGTGGTCCATGCAAGGATAAAATAAATGATTGGTTTCTTATTGATTAGTCCTTGAAGTCTTTATTCCCCCCCACCAAAGACGTGGTCATTACCATGCTCAAGACCAAGAATCAAGCCATCTAAATAGCATGACAATATGACTTAATTTATGCTCAATCACAATATTTGAGACGTAAACTATCATGGATATTCCACTCAAACATTTTTTCACAACATAATTGATAAAATAACTAAAATCTCTAATAAGAAGATTAATTTACTTCAAGTCACAAATAATTTAGTTATTCATTTTCTACTTAAATGCCTGAAATAACTTAAATTTGAATAATAGAGAATACACACACACAAACACACACACACACACACACACACACACATGCACACCATCTGTGAATAAACACAATTTTTTTACCTAGGAAACCCTTATAGAAGAAAACTCAAATGGAAGGTGAGGCTTCCTTACTCTCTTTTCCCTTGTATGGAAATGTGCAAGTATAAAGAAAGATCTATTTTCTATGGATTTGCTTCATATATATGGCCTAGAATGTTTTTATAGAATCTTAAGCTCCTCTATTTTAATCTCTAACTTATTACTCCAAGTATCTTTCCTCAACTATGAAACAAAATTTATCTGTAAAATATTGTGAATATTTTACTTGAATAGTTCATCACAAAAAATATAATAAAATCAATGAAATATTTACTGCTAATTTTTTATCAGATTCCAAATTCTTTATTGTTTAACAAGATTTACCGAGGAGTGATTGCGTACTCTTAACCCACAGGCCCACCCAAGACCTATGACAAATTGTGGGTGTAGTACCTACTTAACCTAGAAAATATATGATATAAACATGCAAAAAAAGGGTAAATAAAGAAGGAGAATCAAGTGGGCCATAGCATGGAAGGTGGATGTTTCACACTTGCAATGCCAAGTCATTCTTTTATATGGTGTAGGTCTTCTCCTTCTCTAGCATTTTAGGATAATGTATATCTTATTTAGAGGCCTAACTACTTGGTTCTATATTCTTTCAAATACCTTGTTAGGAATGCCTTGTTTGTCCTTAACTCCTTTTATTAATGAAGCATAACATCTCCATGCAACATTAAGTGCCTTGGTATGCTTCCTTCATCATATGTACTGAAGGAAATTTTCTCATTGGATTATCTTCAAAAATTCCATAGAAATCCACTATTATATTTGTACTTTCATTATTAGCATGTTTTTTTCTTGATATGAGGTAGAAAATAACCAAGACTCTAATAGAATATTCTCTCTTCATCTTTATATTCATGGTGTCCATTTCCATATCCAATAAATGTAAAATGTTGTTTTCAATTATTCTAACAACCTTCATATTTCATTTTCTTTGAGATTTGTAGCTATAGATTTTAAAGATTTTGTGGAATAATTTATACTATTCTTGTTCTTTTTACTTGTAGATGAAGAGTAGTTTTTGAACATTTCCTTATGTCATCATAATCTAACTAGAAAATTTATCCTTCGGCAAGGAGGTTCAAAGTCTCCATTAACTCTTCACTCACACCTCTAGGAAGCACAAGTATTGGGGATATTTATTCATAATATTCTACGGATTCACTCTCTCTTTGTATCATTTTGAAGACCTCGTATCTACTGTCTCTAGAATTGAAACAATCCATGCATTTATTTATGAAGGTTTTCTTCACTTTTTGATGTATCTCCACATTACCTCCTACTATTTTTAGAAGTTACTACTTATAGTATGCCTATTTTTAGTAGGATTTTTCAGGTTTGATGACATGTGGTAGTGATATGGAAATCACTAGGTAGTGACATGGTTATATCTTATCCATTAATGCACACTTCCCTATCCATAGAATAAATATTCACAAGTTCATAATTTCTTCCTATTTCTAGGGACATACCTTATCCAAAACCTTATACTCTTATCCCTTTATCATAGGAATCCTTATCCTTTAAATTTTAGTCCTATTCTTGGAGTCTTTATCGAGTTATTCAATAAGAGTTTCGTATGTGAGTTCATATTTTAATTCTCATTTATTTATGGCTCATCCTACCTTAACCAACACTATTATTGACCATAACTCTAATTTAGACCATACAACTCCATTTTTGGGCTAGTTAAATGGATATAAGGAAGTGTTTATTTTCTATTAGTTGTGCATGCACAAGGAACCACAGCTAGTGCACATTACTCATCTCTATGAGTGTTATATTTAATTGTACTCAAGTCAAACACATTATTTAGTCCCTTGACAAGAAATTCCAATTGGTCTTTTAGTCTCTTGGTATATTTGAGAAATATTTCATTCTCTATTCACTATATGTCATGCAATTGTTAATATAGTTGTTTTTTTACAAACCAGATATTTTACTTCTAAAAATCCAACATGGTATCAAAGAATTTAAGGATTTTGTGAGAAATATATTGAGATGATTGTATGCCATATAGGACTGAACAACCCAAATAGAATTTATCAACTCATTATCAATGTGATTCATACTCCATTCAACTATTTGAGGGGAAGCAGAAGATCTTGCTTCTAAGATGATGTAAGGGAATTTATAGAGTAATTATGCGTACTAAACAAAATCCCAATTTAGCTTTAGAGAAGGAAAGGTACTTTAAAAAAATGGATATGGACTATATGATCGTATGGTTGTACATTTCTACAAATTTTATCTTTCATCATGATTCTTGTACAACTCCCAATGAAGCATGGACTAAGTTGAAGGGATTATCTAGAAATATGAATGAGTTGAGAGGACATTAATTGGAAAATGCGTACACATATTTGAGCCCAAGTAAATTAAAAAACCTACAATACTTCTTATCTAGGTTCAGTATTCTAATTCAACAAGTTAAATCATGCAACATTGATAGAAAAGAGAAGAACCTCAATTGTTTCAAAGCCAAGACCTAAGTATTCCACGTTTATATGTTCTTTCCACACTACTGGACTTTATATGGGAAAATCATAGAAGATGCACTATATAGATGAATTCATAGATTCACTCATTCATGAGAAAGATAATATTATTAGAATGGAGGATATCAAGATAACCAAGGCCCATGTACTTATAGTGCACGATGATAGCAAGAAGAAGAAGTAGAAATCAAGGGTTCTTGATCACATAATGGAGAAAGAATTGAATCCGTTAAGGGGATTTTGATTTCCAAGGGAAGGAACTCTAAGAAGGAGAGGGAAAAGTGAAAAAATTATAATAAAGAAATTCATCCAAATAGTTCCTATAGGATAAAAGCCATTGATCTTATGGCTCAAGTACTTCAACAACACAAACTTGCCGATTGCATGGAAAATAGTGTCAAGAAAGTGACTAAAGGAAATCCAAAAAATTATCAAGATAAGGGTCATTTTTTGACTACTATCACTTCATTATTTGATATATACATTGTAGACTTAGGTGTTTCTAATCATATGTTCATTATTTTTCTTCCTTAATACCTTGTTGTAGACCTCGTATGTAGTTGATAGACAAAAATCCTATGGGATTACTCGGAGAAGGTTAAGAAAATATTGATTACATAAGATTTAAGAATTTGTTACATGTTCTTAATCTCTCCATGAATTTTCACCCTATTTATCAAATTACACACTAAAGTAAAGGTAAGTGAGTTGAGTTCCTACTAGAATCGACAATAATTTTTGAGATCATAGATGGTTCTAGAGTTGCAATTAGTTAAGTAGTGTAGTATACCTGGGGGGATAGTATGGGGTACAGAGGGAGGTACCCAAGGGAGTAATGTAATAATGGGATGGACCATAGTAATAAATAAAGTGGTTAACCCGTATCATGTAAGGGACCACAGGTAGTTAGCAATAATGTAATGAGCCCATGGTATTAGATAGATGGTATTGAGGGAACCGTGGTAATGACCCATAGTATTGTATGTATGAGGCCTATATAGAGGATAGAGACTCCCCATTGAGAGATGTCAAGGAATATTGTGTGAACAAGCATATGGCATGTGGAGTGTTCTCCTTCCTCAAGGAGTGAATGTATGGTGTTGCCCTACCTTAAGGGTTTGACTAATAAAGTGAAGCATTTCTATCTATATTCATATCTTGTTATTTCTTGGGTTTATTTCTATTATCGTATATTTGCAAATCAGATCTATAACAAGTGGTATTAGAGCAATTTCTTGGGTAAAGCTCTGATACCACTTGTTATAGCTCTAATACCACTTGTTATAGATCTGATCTGAAAATATATGATAATAGAAATAAATGCAAGAAATAACAAGATCTGAATATAGATAGAAATGATTCACTTTATTAATCAAACCCTTAAGGTAGGGCAACACTGTATATTCACTCCTTAAGGAAGGAGAACACTCCACAATCCATATGCCTGTTCATACAATATTCCTTGACATCTCTCAATGGGGATTCTCTAGCCTCTATATAGGCCTCATACATACAATACCATGGGTCATTACCATGGTTCCCTCAATACCTTCTGTCTACTACCATGGGCTTATTACATTATTGCTAACTACTTGTGGTCCCTTACATGATACAGGTTAACCACTTTATTTATTACTATGGCCCATCCCATTATTACATTATTCCCTTGGGTACCTAACTCTATACCCCATACTATCCCCCCTAGGTATACTGCAAGGATTCAAAAGCGTATTGCAAGGAATGCGATGTCTGTCAAAGGACTAGCAGGACATTGCATATGGATGAGATGACTTTGAATCCTCAGATGACATTGCAACCCTTTGAGAAATGGGTGATAGACTTTGTGGGTCCCATTCAGCCCCAAGGAAAGACAAGAGCAAGGTACATTATCACCGTGACAGAGTATTTGAATCGTTGGATAGAGGCATAGCCTATGAAGGAGTGCATGGGTGCGACTGCCTCAAAGTTCCTATTTGAGCATGTCCTAACCGATTTGGTTGTCCAAAGATCTTGATGAGTGATCACAGTACGCTCTTTTGGAATGAGACGATCAATGTGCTGATGGAGGAATTTCAGGTATACCACCAAAAAAGCACACCTTATTACCCACATGCTAACATGATAGTGGAGGCGTTCAACAAAGTTCTTGGAAATGAACTGACCAAAGTTTTCAATGGTTAACGAAGTGATTGGGACCTACGGATACTTTTAGTACTATGGGCTTATCGAATGACATGCAAGAAGTTGATTGGACAAACCCGCTTTAGGCTAGTCTATGGGATTGAAGTGGTAATTCCTATGGAGTATATTGTGCCTAGTCTACACATAGCAGCACTCATAGGTATGATGGATCATAGAGCCCTAGAGGAGAGGCTCACACAACTGGATGAACTAGAGGAAGAAATATTTTTAGCTGGATTTCACCAATAGATCCAAAATAAGCGCAAAAAGGCATGGCATGATCGACATATTAAGCTGCGCACATTTAAGGTAAATGGCCTGGTTTTGTTATATGATAGTAGGCTTGATAACTTTCTAGGGAAGTTCAAAATGCACTGGTTATGGCCCTATGTCATTAAGGAAATTACTGATGGAGGAGCGATACAACTAGTCAAATTAAATGGAGATCCCTTCCCAGGAAAGGTGAATGGAAATCGCTTGAAGCCATGCACCGGTGGTTCGACCATGTGACTAAATGAGGGTAGAAAAGTCTTAGTTCTCTAGGCAGATGAAAGAAGGCGTGGGACTATAAACTACACTACCCAGGTTGGGGAGCTATGTGATTGGAGGATGGTGCGAAGCATGGAAGTGTCACTAGGTCTGCGGCAGCGTGGAGGGAGTTGCGTTATCTAGGGAGAAATTGCGCAGGTTGGCTAGAAAGTGATCATTACAATCATTTTTCATGAAAAGATGATAGAAGTGAGGCCAAATGGAGTGGGTGGCTGGAATTTAAGATGAAATTTATGGCTCAGATCCTTGAAAATTTGCCCCTAATCTAGCATTAATGAGCCGATTTTGGAGGTAATGGTCGGATTTGAATTCAAAATGCCCTATATATTACAAGTGGCTATCCAACAAGAAACACTTGGCATTTTTAGTATTCATTTGTTGAGATCTCAGTCACCTATGGATCACGAGTTCTTCAAGGCTTTCAAATAGATTCTTGCATTTGCAAACTTGCCCGAGACGTCATGAGCACTGTTAGAGAATGTTATGTCATCACGCCAAAAAATTATAAATATAGAGCAAGTAGTAGAAGAATTGACTCAAGAAATGGAGAAAGAGGCAGAAGTAGCCGAAGTATTGGCAAAGGTCCCTAAATCGCCGAGAATGTTGAGACCGAAGCCAACCCTAACCAAGGAGACTGTGAAGGACAAGAAGGGCAAGTAGCCTGCCATATCATGTAGAAATTTTGAATAATATGACACTTATTCATAGAGATTATCCTGATTATACACTATTTGTGGAATGCATGCATCATACATAACCTCCTCTACGTTGATCATCAATTTTGTGGAATTAAGAAACAATCGCATGCGCACATTGAAACATCAATCACACATATCAACACAATATGTACTGGGGAAAGAATACAGCTGAAAACCCCTCAACTATATGTATATTATAGTGATTGAGAACATGTAACAATACATAGTACAATACTCCTCGCAGGTGCTTAGTACTATCTCCACCTGTTACACACAAACTAGCTCAGATCTGAATCAATCACAGGTTCAAATCTCCTTTGATGCTTGCCTGCCTCCACTGCGCAATCATGCATGAGAATAGATGAGAATGGCTGATCCAAACTCGTATTTCCCTTGTGTTGCACTACGCAATCCTCATTGGCAATCTCAATCCACTGATTGTACAAATCTCATGCACAACTATAGTCACAACTGACAGCTGTCTTGCCCTTTCACTCACCTGTAACACTTGTCTCCACTGAACTGTCCATGCACTGAGTTAACTGATGCATTCTTTAGTTAATTTATGAGTTAATAATTTGTGAATTAATTAATAATTAATTCACACCACTCATCACTAGTGTATTTGGCAGTTAGACTAAATACAACTAGTTCAACTAAGTCAAACTGAACACAACTCCATCAACTCCTCAATCAACTCCACCAAACTCAATCACTTGAGTTCTAACTGAAGTCCTTCATGAAATAGCTCAACTAACCCATAAGAAAAGCATATTTCCTTCTGGAAGTTGCATGTTCCACATCGTAGCTCGAACTGAAGTGCTGCAAGAGGATAAGATAATGTTTATAGTCCAAATATTATTAAGAGCTAATAATATTCGACTGTTCTATATTTAGACTGGAAATCTAAAAATAGAGTTTGCCCATATGTCAAAAAATAGAGATCCATCTATTTTTACCAACATGACAAATCATCCATAAATAGCATTTTGCAACTCATAGACCATGATCCTTATGTCTAAAGATAGACAGTCTAAAAATAGACTTTGCGCCAAAAATAGCCTCCGGACCCACTTAGTGAAGGCAACTTCTTTTCACTAAGCTCCATCATCTTGTTGCATTTTCAACACTCCCTCTCAACAAGATACGGATTATCTGCAACCCCTATCCTGTCTATATGGTATTCAAATTTGCTCATGGTGAGCGCCTTCGTCAAGATATCAGGATCTTGATCCTCCATGGGAATATATGAAAGTAACATGATTCTTCGCTACACACAATCTCTGATATGATGGTACCTGATTTTGATGTGCTCCGTTGGGCTCCCTACCCAATCTGCATCCATGAAGCCACATAGCTTCACCTCATCCTCCTGTCTGTACCACAATCCATATCCCGATGTGCCTCTAAGATAACGCAATACATGCTTGCCTGCCTTCCAGAAGAGCTTGGTTGGCTTAACCATAGCTTGTGAAAGCTGGTTAACAGCATAACATCTATCGGGTCGTGTATTTACTAGATACATAAGCGACCCCACCAACTGTCGATAAATAGTGGCATCCACTACCTCCGCTGAAGTAGCATCCTCCTTCCTCCAACCTCCAGGAAGAGGAGTATCAATAGGCTTGCAACCATGCATGTTGAACTTCTCCAGTATCTCTCGGGCATACTTACCCTAAGAAACAAATAGTCCATCACTACGCTACCAAATTTCCAATCCCAAGAAATAATGAAGGAGGCCCAAGTCCTTCATCTCAAACTCTTGAGAAACATCCTCCTTGCATGAAAGTATCAACATCTCATCTCCCGTTAAAATCAAATCATCTACATAAAGAACAATGATAAGCAACTTACCCTCCACCACAATCAGGTACAGGTTAGGATCCACCTCATTCTTGCAGAATCCAAGTCCGGTGAAATAACTGTCTATCCATGTGTACCAAGCATGAGGTGCTTGTTTCAACCCATACATCGCTCTCTTGAGCCTGCACACATGCGACTCGCTATTGAAGATATCGAAACCTTCAGGCTGCTCTATGTACACTTCCTCCTCAATGACTCCATTGAGGAACGTAGTCTTCACATCCATCTGATGAATGTGCCAACCCATCTACGCTGAGAGAGCAAGAATCATCCGTATGGAAGAATACCTTGCGACAGGTGCAAAGGTCTCCTCATAATCGATCCCTTCTATCTGTGAGAAGCCTCGGGCAACAAATCTTGCCTTGTACTTCTCCATACTCCCGTCAGCTGCCTGCTTCACTTTGTAGATCCATCTCGAACCCACCACTGATTTCCCCTCTAGTCTTCGAACAATCTCCCATGCACTATTTCTGACAATCGAATCATACTCTTCCACCATGGCATCTACCCATGCGGGATCATCCACAGCTTCCTCAAAAGAGGATGGCTCAGTCATGACACATTTCCTCACAAGAGCCATGTATCCAGTGTACTGATTAGGTGACTATCTCTGTCTGCGCTGTGCTGTAGGTGGTCCTACAACCTTCTCTGCATCTTGAGCCAGTTGCTCAGCTTACGTAGTGCACTTTCACCCTCTGATGGTTGGAGCTGCATCAGTGGTCTCTTCCTCTCCATGAACTTCATCTTGTGGTTGATCCACATCCTAAAGCTCATCCTTAGGAACTAATAGCTCCTCATCTACATGCAAGTGTGGCTCCCTCTCAAGCGAACACTTCATGGCTGTCTCCTCCTAAAATTTGATATCCCGTCGCACAACAGTCTTGCGACTGTTTGGCAAATACACACAATAGTTGTGGGGCGTATTAGTGTACCCCAAAAATATCCCAACCTATACGGTTGGCTCCAGCTTCTTCCTGGCATCCTTCATCACATGCATGTAAACAGGGGAACCAAAAATCCTCAAATGGGAAATATCAAGCCTCTTACCAGAATAAGCCTCCTCGGGTGTACTCATGCTAAGTATCTTGTGAGGACAACGGTTCTGCACATATACTGCAGTATTGCATGCCTCTTCCCACAAGTGAAGGGGTAGGCCCTGATCATGCAACATCGCCCGTGAAGCACCCACGATCTTTATGTTCTTCCGCTAAACAACCCCGTTCTGCTATGGGTTATGGGGAGCTATGACCTCTCTTTGAATCCCTTCTGCATTGCAGAAGTCCTTGAACTTGCCAGAGATGTATTCACCACCATTTTCACTCCTGAGAGCCTTCACCTTCTTTCCTGATTCCTTCTCGACCAGTGCTTTGAACTCACAGAACTTTGAGTATGTCTCACTCTTCTTCTGCATGAAGAAGATCCAACACTTTCGAGAGAAATCATCAACAAATATCACATAGTACCTGTGCTTTGCTGTCGAAGCTACTAAGAAAGGTCCACACACGTCTGTGTGAATTCTCTTAAGGATTGTCGTGGCGTGACTGTCCTTCTCATGAAAGGTGGCTTTCACAAGTTTTCCCAAAGTACACCCCTTGCACTGATCTGACTGCGCAAGAGTGCCTTTAGGAAGCCCAGTAGAAATATGTTGTAGTGTCTTCAAGGCTCCATGGTGAAGGTGGCCCAATCTCCAGTGCCACAGCTCGCCATCATCTCGGCTCACCACTCCTTCTGCCTTGCATGCCATTTCTACACAGCCATCTGCATGCAATTGATAAAGGTTCTTGACTCAAACCCCTATCTTCCAGGTTTCTCTAGTTGTCTTATTGTGCAGGAAAGCCTTTCCCTCGCTGTAAACAACATCATATCCCTTGTCTTCTAACATCACCACAGACATAAGATTCTTCTTCAATCCTGGAACATGCATCACTTCCTTCAATACGAAGGGTTTACCAGACTCCCTCTCAAAGGAAATGGTACCGATACCGGTCGCACTGTATCTACCATCATCGCCCATCTCAATGTGCACTCCAACATCTTTCTCATCTAGATCAGAAAACAAATCTAGATCTCCAGTCATGTGAAAAGATGCACCACTATCCACGAACCATATCGATCCTATCACACTTGATACTAAGCATGCGATCAGTGAAAAATCTAGCTCAAACTACGAGGCTAAGGCCTCTCCCACTGCAGATCTAGTAGCTTGCTTATTTTTCTTCTTCTGTGAACAATTTGTGGCATAATGTCAGTGTTGGTGACAGTGAAAGAACTTCACCTTGGACATGTCTTGCTTCTTGCCTTTCGCACCGGAATGAGAAGCTTTCTTGTTCTTCCCCTACTTTTCTTTGGCCGCCAAAGCGCAATTTTCTTCATCAGATGCCTTTGATGAAGATCCATCCCTGGTATTCCGCCTGATCTCCTCTTGCACAAGATCCGACCAAAGTCTCTCCCATGTTGGCGATTTCTCCCGACCATTGACAAAGTCTTGATAGGAATGCCAACTCTTTGGAAGACCAAGGAGAGACAAGCTCACCAATTCCTCATCATCGACAGTCACCCCCACACTTCCTAGCTCATCCTGGCATTGGGTGAACTTCGTGAGATACTTGGGCATACTGTCTCCTTTCTCAGCTTTGACGTTTTTGAGTTTATCCTTGAGCGCTAACTTCCTCTGGTCGCTCTTGCTATGGAATAATTCTATCAACACTTTCCACATCAAGTATGGAGAAGCCTTTCCATGGAGGCTGGATACAATGTGATCCCTCATGCCCTCCAACAGAATTCTTCGACACTTTGCTCTCTTCTTTTTCCAAGCCTCAGCTTCAGTAGCATCCGTAGGTTTTGTGACATCCACATCTATGAACTCCTTCAACCCATTGTCATCTAACACTGCCTCCATCTTGTCTTCCCATGCAATATAATTCGAGCTGCCTTCAAGGGCATACTCCAATTGCAATCCATTGAAAGACATTTCAACTTTGACACCAAGAAAACACTGCTGCAAATTCGAATTCCACCAGCTCAAAACTCTACCACTTCTGATCTAAAATTCATGAGAACAAGGAATTTCTCGTACAGAGATTGACTGTATGGGAATTCACCAGATAGCTCACCTTCCAAAAGAAGGATGAATCTAGAGGCTACCTAGCCCGATTACAGACTCTGCTTGAATAAATAAAATGTAAACACTTTATGAATAATAGATCCGATGATCAACTTTGCTTTGATATTCTGTAGAACTTTTTTCTACAAATAAACCAGATTTGATACCAGGTATAAATTTTGAATAATATGACACTTATTCACAGAGATTATCCTGATTATACACTATTTCTAGAATTCATGCATAATACATAACCTCCTCTACATTGATCATCAATTTTGCGGAATTAAGAAACAATCACATGCGCACATTGAAACATCAATCACACATATCAACAGAGTATGTACTGGGGAAAGCATACAACTGAAAACCCCTCAACTATCTGTATATTATATTGATTGAGAACATGTAACAATACATATTACAATACTCCTTGCAAGTACTCAGTACTATCTCCACCTGTTACACACAAACTAGCTCAGATCTGAATCAATCACAGGTTCAAATCTCCTCCGTTGCTTGCCTGCCTCCAATGCGCAATCCTGCATGAGAATAGATGAGAATGGATGATCCAAACTCATATTTCCCTTGTGTTTCACTACGCAATCCTCACTGGCAATCTCAATCTACTGATTGTGCAAATCTCATGCACAACTATAGTCACAACTGACAACTGTCTTTCCCTTTCACTCACCTCTAACACTTGTCTCCACTGAACTATCCATGCACTGAGCTAACTGATGTATTATTTAGTTGATTTATGAGTTAATAATTAGTGAATTAATTAATAATTAATTCACACCACTCATCACTAGTGTATTTGACAGTTAGACTAAATACAACTAGTTCAACTAAGTCAAACTGAACACAACTCCATCAACTCCTCAATCAACTCCACCAAACTCAATCACTTGAGTTCTAACTGAAATCCTTCATGCAATAGCTCAACTAACCCATACGAAAAGCATATTTCCTTCTGGTAGTTGCATTTGACACATCCATAGCTTGAACTGAAGTGTTGCAAGAGGATAAGATAATGTTTATAGTCCAAATATTATTAAGAGCTAATAATATTCAACTGTTCTATATTTAGACTGGCAATCTCAAAATAGACTCCACCCATATGTCTAAAAATAAAGGTCCATCTATTTTTACCAACATGACCAATCATCTATAAATAACATCCTGCAACTCATAGACCATGATCCATATGTCTAAAAATAGACATAGTCTAAAAATAGACTTTGCGCCAAAAATAGCCTGCGGACCCACTTAGTGAAGGCGGCTTCTTTTCACTAAGATCCATCATCTTGTTGCATTTTCAACATATCATTGCACACATCACCGAGAAGAAACCCACAAAAGCCCACTGCATAGGAAAAAGGCAAGGCTATAAACCTAGAACCAGAGGAGGAAGATATTGAAGACATCCCAATGGATGATGAGGGTGTGGGAGCTGAAGTAGAGGAGGTTGAAACCCAGGGTGTGGACCCTATTACTTAGTTTCCAAAGTATGTCCCTCCACGCAAGCCTAAGTCCAAGATCCCAAAGGACATTGATGAGAGTAAGACTCCGCTACAAACCCCTCTGCTACCACATGAAATTTCTTTTGACGGTCCACGTTTGGCATGGGTGCCGATACTGAAGCTTGAAGACTGGGACTTGGTGGATCAATAGAAGTTCCCACACCTAGTGATCAATTAACTGATGCACCACATCATTTATGCGAATACAAGAATGACCACATTGGAGCCAGAAAGGTGGCTCATGGGGGTAGAAAAGGCAGGTTTTCTCAACTTGCTCTGGGTGTCGCACTATAACTACACCCCAGTGATAGTTTTTGTCATCAAGCAGCTGCTGTGCTTGGTGCATGATGGGTCTCTGTGGCTGGAAGAGCCGATACCTATCACAGATAGGTTGATTCACTGCATAACACGCCTGCCATATACAGGTGAGAATCCGGTGATGATCTTTGGCGGAAAGGGTGGTGAGTAGGCTCTCGCTGAGTCAATGAAGGAGAAATTTAAGCTGGTGAAGAAGCTACATAGGTATGCTATCTCCAGCATCTGCGACCCCACTGTGAAGGTAGCAATACAGATCCTTGAAGGGAAGGTGATGCAGAAGTGTCGCACTAACGAGGTGCCTACGCCTATAGTCACACTCACATAGCAGTGTGCGAAAGGAGTCTAGCTTAACTGGTCAGACTACCTTTGCAGAGAGTTCATGGTGAGCTACCATGAAGCAAAAGAGCTCAACAAGACATTCTACTATGCGTCGTTCTTGCTGTCGATTGTGCTGGTAGCATGGTAGCTACCAGAGGATGGCTGGTTCCCTTCGGTCATGCCAGACCTCCCTGAGGTAGCAAAGTATGCTTCCCTATGGGTGACCAAGGATGCGCAACAATTTTAGGAGGGCAAGATCTTCTAGATCTTGATGGAGATGAATATCAGGATGGCCATCAATCGTAAGCCATGATTGTCACCCATGGTGTATGCTAACCTAGAGATCTATGTTGAGTTCAAAGCATATTTCCATCAAGCCTCCATCAAGGTGTGGAAGGACCCTGTTCTTACCATATCTAGCCACAGATGATGCCATTGATGTGGTGCTTGATCAATGTTCAGTAGAGTGGCGCACTACCATGAACTTGGCAGTGGGTAGAAGCAAGTCTATTGTGTAGAAGAAGGAGGAGGATGCCAAGTTGAAGATGGTGCAACTAGTCGAAAATAGGAAAAAGGAGGCCACTGATAAGGCCCAGGTGGAACAGACATGAAAGAAGATAGGTGGAACAGAGCGTGGCTCTGAAAAAGGCACAAGGTCACCTTCACATAAGACAGAAGAGGAAGAAACAGAACAATACAATGCGGACCCTCAGGATACATCTGCCCACATAAAGCGCCCAAGATTGCTAGAGAAGGGAGGGTCCAGAAAGAAATCCAAGGAAATGAAGACCTCGTTGGACCCTATCACATTGATGGAGGGTGACTTACATGATATCAGTGACATGGTCAGAGATGTCATTGTGGAGGCCCTGCAACAATTTGAACAACAACAACAGATCATCCTAGGGGCCATCCAGACCGGGTTGTAGGAGTTGGAAAAGCATGCATCATAGGCTGGTATGATGTCTACAAGCTTGGCTATCGGCACTTTAGAGGCTACCAATATGCTACGCACGAAGGCTTCTAGTGTGATAGTGCTAATAGATGGAGCACTGACCATGGAAAATGAGGCTAACAAGGCCATTGTTAGCACCTTGAAGGGAGTTCGGCTAAACCTGGTAGCGCTTCCACGCGAAGCACTCCACCTCTTGTAGGATGGATTAATTGCATAACTAAGGGCTTGAGAGCATGTTTCCCTCAAGATGATTAGTGAACATCGGATCAATAATGAACAAATGACCCTACAGAGAAATTTTTCCATCGCCACTGAGACTGAGGTGACCAACCAAAGTAAGAAGATCATGCAGGTTGTTGAGGAGGCATGCAGAATGGTCCCAGAGTTGGCCATTCTAGAGGAAGAGCCAAGAAAGGTACACATCCATAAGTTGGCCACAAGGGTGTGCAACAGTCAGACATAGATGGGGCAGGTTTAGTTGGAAATGAACTTGCAAATTACTGAGCTACAGTTGAGGGTCCAACCCTCCACACCACCTAAAGTAAAGGAACAATGGGCGACCGTTGTCACAGAGGCAGTCATGGTGGTGGAAAGTGCAATATCAGACTGCATGCAGTTGTTCGAGCAATCATTTGAGGTGCTGACAAGCTTGTATGAGGACCCAAATATACATAGGCTAGAGATGGAAGCACGCAAGCTACAATAGCGCTATGATGAATTTAAGGGCACAATGTGAACCATCATGCTGACACAGAGGCTAGCCAAGCTGTAAAATGCCAAGAAGCTGAAGGAACATGTGCATGCAACACTACACAAGGAAGCAGTGCTGAAGGTGAGACAAAATCCCTGGCTGGAGGAAGCTTACACAGTCACAGGAAATATTGAAGGCAAGCTTGTGTCTCTGCAAGTCACGCAACAAAACTTCAAGTTGAAATCATAGGAGCAATGACCGAGCAGACAGTGGAAGACATGAAGCAGGAAACAACTCAGTGCATGGCTGAGGTTGCAATCATACTAGTCGAGCTGGACAGGCTTCGTCCAAAGATCGCCGTGCCTATTGAGATACTTGAGGGTGGGTCACGATGTTTATGTTAGGGGCATGTTGAGAGAGGGATCCCCGAAGGGCAGTTTTGGGGCTAAAAGCCCATGTTTGAGTCAAATTTTGTAATAGAATTGCTAAGTCTCCACATTTTGTGGTTGTAGAGCACGAAGGTGTCATGTGTCATAAGCGGTAGTCTACCCTTAGTTTTGTAAAGTAAATTTGGCTGCAAGAGATCTACCCATGGTCCGTAGACCATGGAATTGTATAAAAATAGGTAAGCTCTAAGTAGTTAGAAGCATGAAGAGACATACAGTGTAAGAGATTCATAGCTCTGGCGTAAGAAGTTTAAGTGTTGGGTCATAGTGTAGGTAGAGGCTCTGCAGCTGAGTGCGTAGAGGGCTAGGGTATAAATCTACAGCTGAGTGTGCGAACCCCTGCAGTTGTGTGCATAGTGCAGAAAGTGTTGTAAACACTTGGAAGATATCAATAAATAGAAATATTTGGCAATTCCTGTCTTTGTTCTGTTAATGCATCTTGATATGTTATGTCTGAAATTCCTTTATTATGCTTATTTGATGCACGAATGAATGCAATTATGTTGAATAATTGAACGTAATTATGATAATATATTTACATGGTGTCAAATAAGCAAGTCACTTAGATTAATTGGGGAATCTGTATGGCACTCTGCCATAGCAGCGTGAAAGTACTTGAGCAACAGGCTAGGGCTACGCAAAGGTCGATCATACCCTTTCGCAGAGGTATTGAAGGACAGAATAAAGGGCTCATCTTGGAAGCCCTAGAAAAAAGCAACATGTGCGAAGGTAGGGATAGAGGGAATCAAATGACATCACAACCATCTCAGGGTGTGGAAACTTGGTTCCAACATCCCCCCACACTGCTTCTGGTGAGACTTCATTCCACGCTCCATGGGCTGATGCCGAGAGGGTCAGTAGTGTAGGGATTTGTTTGGATAGTTAACATTTAACCTATGTCAAGCCCCCTCAAGCCAACACATTACCAGGAAGATTCAACCCAAAGGTATTGGTCTTAGAATACAGTACAAATCTGGACAAACTCAGCAAAGAGGAATTACACAGAGTTCTCATAGCATATGAAATGAGACTTGATGAAGAAGAGGGTATTTCACATCTAGAAACTAGATTCATTGCATCTAAGAAAACCAATAAGGACAAACAACCTTCAAAGGAAAAGACCTACACCTACACCTCCAAGTGTGAAGAAATGGAAGATGATGAAGAAAGTTTTTTAGATGAAGAAAGGTAAACTTCCATTGATATGTTTCGGTTGTGGTGATGTTGGGCATTTCGCAGCAAAATGTCCGAACAGAAGTGATGGAAACTCAAAAGGAAAGAAAGGCTTTAATAAATTCAACAATCAAGGCAAGAAGAAAGGATTCAAAAGGAACTTTCTCTCTAAAGAAGATAGCTCATCATCCAATGAAGCTAGTGACAGTGAAGAAGAAGTCAATGAAAGAATATTGTGTATGGCCAAGCACAATAAACAAGAGGTATCAAACAATGAAGAAAAAGGGTTGACCATGGAATAATTTTATAAGGAGGCAATCAAGCTTATAAAAGATCTCAAGGCTGAGAAGATCCATTCCAATACTCTTGAGGAACAAGTTCAAGGTTGCAAAATTGAAGTTGAAGAACACAAACGTATTGAAGAGTCACTTCAAGAGAAGTTGGAAGAAAGAAACAAAGAAAGGGAAGCATTAGAAGCCGAAGTAGTCTCGCTGCGTAAGGAAGTGAAGAAGGGAAAAATTGTCCAAAACTATGCCAACAACTCAAGGGCATTGGAAGAACTCATCAATAATCAATGATCTTACAATGACAGAATTGGCCTTGGTTACAAATAAGAAGAATTCGACCTTCTACAACAAAATACAATGAACCTATGAGATATGGCAGGCATGTAGACTTCATTGAACAAGATTCGCAAGAATAGCCTTGGAAAACAATTCCTCGACGAAGATTTCCATCCAGGTACCAACATATTTTTCATTCCAATTGTTATTCATGTGGAATATTTGGTCATAAAGATGTAGAATGTCACACATACCCTAGGAGCCAATACAATTCCAAGAGATCTGTCAAATATGAACCTCCCAGGGTTCAACGAAACATTAGTGGATTTGAACATTTAAGAAGTAATATTGAATGTTACAAATGTTGAAACTTTGGACATATAGCCAAAGACTATAGACTTGAAAATCCTTTAGAAGAATCTTCAAAGCCATAGAATGAATGAACATGGAAGAAGAAGAACAATGATAATTGTACTCTCTCTCTCAAGGACCAAAACAACAAAGATGTGTGGTATGTTGATAGCGGTTGCTCAATGCATATGACTGGATATAGAAATAAATTTGTATCTCTGAAAGAGAAGAAGGATGGAACTGTGTCCTTTGGAAATGATGGATCTTCAAATGTTATACGATTAGGTACCATCAGTCTTGAAAGTAGAGATGCTCTAGCCAAGAATGTTCTATTGGTTGAAAACATGAATCACAATCTGCTCAGTGTTGGAAGAATGTGTCATCAAGGACACACAATGCTATTCAACTCCAGAAAATGTGAAATCACGAAAGGCAGGTATGGTAAAATTGTGGCTATAGCAAGTCAAGCTCCAACTAACATATATCTTCTAGATGAAGAAACTAAATCATGTCTACCAGCTAAAGAAGATGAAATCTGGTTATGGCACAAATGAATGGGTCACCTAAACTTTGACAATCTTGTTAGGATAAGAAAAATGGAAGCAATATGAGAAATGCCGAAAATTTCAAAACCTTCCAACGCACTATGTGAGGCCTGTTAGCACGAAAAGTAGACAAAATGTGAATTTTAAACAAAATAACACTTTGCATCACATCCATTGGAATTGATACATACTAATCTATGTGGTCCTATGGGAACAAAAGGCTTATATGGAAAATTATATTTCATGTTAATGATAGATGACTATACCAGGATGAAAACCGTCAGTTTCCTAAATAAAAAATCTGAAGCATTTGAGTGCTTTAAGATCTATAAGGAGTTGGTTGAAAATGAAACTGATTTAAAAATAAAGTGTCTAAGATCAGATAATGACAGAGAATTCACCTCTATATTATTTCAGCAATATTGTGACGAAAATGGAATAAAAAGAAAATTTTCAATAGCATGAACACCTCAGCAAAATGGAGTTGCTGAAAGAAAGAACAGAACTATACAGGAAATGGGTAGAACAATGCTGAAGGACTCAAAATTGGATGAAAAATTTTGGGCTCAAGCAATTGATATGACAGTCTTCATTATCGACAGAAGTCTTCTCAGAAATAATTGAAATAAGACCGCATATGAATTGTGGAAAGGAAAACCAGCTAATGTAAAGTATTTCAGAATCTTCAAAAGAAAATGTTATATCAAAAGAGAGGATAAAAAGTTGGGTAAGTTTGAATCGCTTGTTGATGAAGGTATCTTTGTTGGTTACTGACGCAAAGGAAAGGCATATAAATGCTATAATCTAAGACAAAAACAAATAGTGGAGAGAAAAAATGTTACATTTGAAGAAGATAGTGTTCTAACGAATAATGATGAGGACCTAAAATATTTTAAACTTGAGACAAAGGCTGGTAAGGTACAAAGAAAATTCTAGAACAAGAAGCAACTGTCAACCAAGAAGAAGTAAATAATGATCAACAAGATATACATAAACAACAACAAGAAGCTCCTCCAAAGAGAACAAAATAATGGATTCAAAAGAACCATCCATCAAATCAAACCATTGGTGACATAAATGAAGGAATTGGAACAAGAAAAGATCGACAGCTTCGTTCATCACAACAAGCTCACAATACTTTTCTAGCAACCTTTGAGCCTAGTAATTTTGAGGAAGCTAGCCAGAATGAACATTGGGTAGTAGCTATGAATGAAGAATTGGATCAAATTGAGAAGAATAACACTTGGGAATTAGTTCCATGACCAAAAGATAAAAATGTCAATGGGACTAAATCGGTGTTCAAGAACAAATTGAATGAAGATGGATAGGTTACCATAAACAAAGCAAGATTGGTTTGCAAAGGCTATGCACAAGTGGAAGGAATTGATTTCGAAGAAACATTTGCACCAGTTTCCAGAATGGAAGCCATCCGAATGTTTCTCGCCTATGCATGTTCAAGAAAAATAGAAGTCTACCAAATGGATGTTAAGTCAGCATTTTTGAATGGAGAATTAGAAGAATAATTTTACATCGAACAACTTGAAGGCTTTCTACTATTAGAAAAAGAAGACTACGTTTGTAGGTTAAAGAAGGCTCTGTATGGTCTCAAGCAGGCTTCCAAAGCATGGTATGCCCATCTTAACAGATATCTACATCAACAAGGGTTCAAGAAAGGTACTGCTGATAGTAATCTTTACGTACAAATAGATAAGGATAATTTAACAATCATTGAGGTATATGTGGATGATATAATCTTTGGTAGCAATGATGATCGACTAAGTAAGAAATTTGCTACAAATATGCAAAGTGAGTTCAAGATGTCTTTACTTGGTGAGTTTACATACTTCTTAGGACTTCAAATATCTCAGCAAGAGAAAGGAATATTTATATGTCAAGCCAAGTACATCAAGGAAATGCTCAAGAAATTCGAAATGGAAGATTGCAAACCCGTCCTTACTACAATGGTAATAGGTTGCAAATTAAGCATAGACGACTCATCTATGGATGTGGATTAGAGGTTTTACAGATCTATGATTGGTAGTCTTCCATATGTGACAACCTCTCGACCAGATGTTATAAAAGCAGTTGGACAAGTAGTAAGATTCCAAGCAGCACCAAAAGAATCACATATTATTGTCGTCGAAAGAATTCTTCAATATCTAAAGGGCACAACATAATATGGCTTGTGGTATCCTAAGGGAAAAGATATCATTATTAAAGCCTTTATAGATGCAGATTGGGCAAGAAGCATTGATGATCGTAAGAGTAATAGTGGAGTGGCATTCTATTTAGGTGGTTGTCTTGTATCATGGTTGAGCAAAAAGAAAAGCTCAATCTCGTTATCTACAGCAAAAGCAGAATACATTGCAGTGGCAACTTGTTGTACTCAAGTCCTTTGGATGAAACAATCTTTGAAATATCTTCAAGTACAATTCAGTGAGCCTATTCCCGTCTTCTGTGATAACACTAGTGCCATCAGCATCTCCAAGAATACTGTCATGCATTTAAAAACAAAACACATTCTGATAAAATATCATTTTGTTAGAGAATAAGTCGCTGAAAAGAATATCAAACTTAAATATGTTGGTACAAAATAACAAATTGATGATATCTTCACTAAACCTTTACCTTGTGTAGCGTTTGAATATCTTCACCAGAAGCTTGGGATTCTCCCAAGTTCTCATTATATTTTCCTTATTCAGAAAATAAAGAGGGAGTGGAAGTGTGTACAGGTCTGCAGGATGGTTGTGTGTTAGGGGGAGTTACCCTTTTCCATTGATGTCAAAGGGGGAGAGCAGGCAGTAGGAAGAGGTGCCCTGATCGCAAGGGGAGTACTTGTGTTGCCATCAATGCCAAAGGGGGAGATTGTTGATCTAAATATGATCTGAGGTTGTCATTAATGTCAACATAAGAAGCACTAGGGGATACCATGATATTGCAAGGGAATTTTGACTTGACAACTTACTCTATTTTGAGTCAATGATCTTCTAGATATATTCTCCTCGTTGAGATATTTCCATTGATATATGGCATGCCAATTAATTCTTCACAGTTTGAGAGATATTCATGTTTGAAGTTAGTAACCCCAATTAGTGGGCTAAAACCCTATGAGGTTGTGGCATGGCACTCATAATTGGTTTTGGTCATTGAATAGTCATTAATTAATAATTTTTTAAGCTCCTAAAATCCCTCAAATATTGTCCATAGAAGCCCCTCTCAACTTTATAAAGAGAAATCTCATATATCCTCCAAATGTAGTGATAGTGGAATTTTCGCTATAACTTCATTTCTGCCAAGTCTTAGATTCAAAAATTAAAACCCAATTGATTCGCAATCCTAATGCATGTCATGACTGAATTTCAGATCTTGGTTCACTATATTGTTGGAGATATGATCTGTGGATTTTAAGGTTTTTGCAAGCTTCCGAATTTCATCTCAAAGAAGTGACCTTGGGAAAATTGTCATAACTCTCTCTCTGAGAAGAGGATTGGAATTCTATAAAAAGTGGCAGATGGTGCACAAACTTTGGATTTGTGTGTATCAATTTTAGAGCTGAAGGAGGAAATAATGACACATGACACGTCGTACAAGTTCACTCTACTGAAAAACTCCATAATTAGGTCATTGTGAGAGATTGGGCATAAATTTGTCTTGAAGAATCAAAATCAGGTCAGGCCTGTGGCATTTGAAAGAAGACTTAGAGGGATTCTATAGGAGCGAAGATCACATGTTGGGGATCTGAAATCACATAGATAGATTAGACTAAATATCATGCTCCTAGAAGGCAAGAAAAACTAGATCAAGTGTTGTTAAGGGGTGCAAAGGACCACACTTTCTAGGGCAGCAAAGAGCAAGGTGTAGCAAAATGATGCAGCAGAGGTAAGGTACAGGTAAGTATATTTTGTATATGCATGTTCATATCTTAATTGCATTAGATTATTTGTATTCTAATTTGTTGTTTTTGTTTAGCACTAACATATGCTCTGCAGCATGAGGTAAGTTTTGCTATCATCATGTCATGGGTATTTCCTTGAAGACTTTTTGCAGGTATTATATATTATATTAGGTTAAGCTATGCTAGGGTAGAGTAAGGTATGGTAGGATAGGCTAGGTTAGAGTAGGCTAGGCTAGGGTACAGTAGGCTAAGATTGGTTAGGTTAGGATATAGTAGGTTAGGCTAAGCTAGGCTAGGCTATGGTAGATTAGGATAGAGTAGGCTAGGCTAGAGTAAGATAGAATAAGTTAGGCTAGGCAATAGTAGACTAGGCTAGAATAGGCTGAGCTAGGCTAGAGTAAGCTAGTAGGTTATAGTAGACTAAGCTAGGATAGGGTAGACTAGGCTAGACTAGGTTAGGTTATCCTAGGCTAAGCTAGAGTAGGGCAAGAGTAGGCTAGGATAGGCTATGATAGAGCTTTCTAGGCAAGGCAAGGCTAGGCTAGACTAGGCTAGGCTAGAGTAGTGTAGGCTAAGCTAAGCTAGAGTAGTGTAGGCTAGGCTAGGCTAGTGTAGTGCGTGTTAGGCTAGGCTAACCTACGATAGAGCAAACTATTCCATAGTAGCGTAGGATAGGGCAGGCTAGACTATGAAAGGTTAGCCTAGGCTAGGTGAGACTAGGCTAAGCTAGGCGAGGCTAGGATAGGCTAGAGTAAGTTAGGTTAAGCTAGGCTAGGCTAGAATAGGCTAGGTTAGGCTAGAATAGGCTAGGTTTGGCTAGAGTAGGCAAGGCTAGGATAGGTTAGGCTAGAGTACCCTAGGCTAGGTTAGAGTAGGTTAGGCTAGGCTAGGATAGATTAGAGTAGGCTAGGGTAGGCTAGGGTAGTCTAGGTACCACCTAGGCTAGGATAGGCTAAGCTAGAGTAGGCTAAGCTACGCTAGGCTAGCGTAAGATAGATTAGGATAGGAAGGGTTAAGCTATGCTTGGGTAAAGTAGGATAGGCTTAGCTATAGTAAAGTACGCTAGGCTAAGCTAGTGTAGTGTAGGTTAGGTTCAGCTAGTGTAGGATATGCTAGGCTATGCTAGGCTAGACTGTTGGGTTGTGTTATATTATTTCCACGACCAACCCACGTAGTTAACCGGGGGGTCAGAAGGGGGGCGAAGTGCCCCCTTTGTTGCGCCGATTGCATAATGGGGGGAGTCACAGGGGGTTTGAGGAGTGCAGGTAACCGCACTCTATATAGGGTTTTGGACCCTATATTAGGTTGGGTAGACCTACCTATGGTTTTGTGCATTTTTTTCGCACATGGTTTCGGATGCG